>JAJOOO010080653.1:0-18511 GCA_029582685.1 Solanum piurae
ACGGTCCGTAGGTCTGACCGTAGATGAGAGTCAACAGTCAGTTAGCTGAAAATTGTTAATGGGTCAACTTCAGATGGTCATAACTTTTAGCACAAAATGAATTGTGTGTCCCATGAACTATGATATGATAGATAATTGAATTATCTTTCCAACGCCGTTGAGTTTGCTTAATTCCGACCTCCGAGTAAAAAGTTATGCTTGTTTTAGTGAAGCCCTGTCGGGCAGACCCGACCTACGGACCCAATCGACGGACCGTCGATTGATTGACGGACCATAGGTCCAGTCCGTCGATTGGTCCGACAGCAGTTAATTCAGGGGTTTTTTGGTCTTTTCCTCTTTCGTTTAACCCCGTTCTTGAATAATTGCTTGTGGATTTCGTCAAGGTGTGATCCCTACGAGGTATGTGAGAGCACATATCATTGGGTTAGTTTACCCACATGTCAATCATGTTTTATTCAGTGAAATTATGTTCTTGAAAGCATTGAAATTGAGTTCTTGATGGATTTGTTTGAAGTTTCTGTTGGGTTCTTGATTATAGAAATTGTTGAGGAGTTCTTGATTTTAATTCATGAATTTGATGTCGTTTTAAGTAGATTCTTGCATATTTTGGTGATGTAGTCGAATCTAAGTGTTTGGGAATAGACCCAATTGAGTTTAGAGGATTTAGACTTGAAAAATGAGCAAGAAAATCTAGGGATTTTCTGGGAAGGGGCTTGGGGCGCCGCGCCTCTTAGAGTGCCCCACTTCAGTGTCTGAAGTTTGGGCTCTGGAGCGCAGCACCACTCATAGAGCCCCAACCCCAGACTCTAAAGTTTGTGTTCTGGCGCCCCGCGCCACTCAGAGCGCCAGGGATACCATGTCTTCTATTTTTTCCCACTTCTTTCCGTACTAGTTCCCTTGAAACGTACCTATGTTATCTAGTCGATTACTACACTCTAAGGTATGTTTAAACAACATGAAATCATCAATAACATGAGATCATAAGCCTTGAATCCATAATTCAATTCAAGAAAAGTTAAGAGTCAAGTCAAGAGAAGTTAAGAGTCAAATTCTTAGAGTTTTCCAAAAGTCTTTTACAAACGTTTTAACTTTGTTTTAAGACTTGAGTTTTGAGTTGAGTAAAGAGTAAAGATTTGAAGTTCATTTCTTCAAAAGAGTATATCGGGACTATGTATTTCCAGAGAGCAAAATATTTTCACATTTAAACAAGAAAGGAAACCTTGATTTCCAAAAGAGCCTTTGAGCTAGTTTTCAGTAAAGAGTAAATGCTTTCACAATTAAGCAAGAGAGAAAACTTTGATTTCCAAGAGGAGCCTTTGACCTAAGTTTTGAGCAATTATCTCAAACCACAGAAAAAAGTATGTTTTTAAACATAAGAGCTAGTATCATATTTTGGGAGTAGTATTGAGCACCGATATGGACGAGAATTCAGACAACTCCCAGCCCCCATAAACCATGTAGCCACCATGGGTAGAAAAGGGTCATACTTTTTAGATGATTCCTTAGTAATTTTTAGCATAGACTAGTGGATCCACTTAGTAGTCAGGTTCTATACCCTCGGCAAGGTATAGGACGGCCCTGGCAGCGTGAGGCAAAATATTGTATCATCACAATAGCTCTGAAGTGATGGTTGTCAGTTAGAGAAACTCCCATAACAACATTTTGTAATTTTATATACATTTCAGAGTTTATGTTGTATCCTTGCATACACACAGAGTATTATTGTATTTCTAAATACACAGAGTTGATATCCGTGTTTTAAAAGTTTTTCTTTATATTGCATTTATGTTATTGCTTTGTATCGAAATCAGTTGAGTTGAGTTGAGTTAAGACCAGGTTTGTTCTTTCAGTTCCTTTCAAGCTTATGTCTTGTTTTAAATTTCCCCTCACATACTCGTATACTGATGTCATTTGGCCTGCATCTTTTAATGATGCAGATACAGGTAACCAGGATCATCATCCAGGGCATCGTTGATTCTAGTTGAGCTCCAGAGTTTGTTGGTGAGCCTCCTTGCTTCCGGAGGATCCCTTTTTATTGCTTTCAGTATTTTTAGTTCATTAGGATGTCGTGGATCTTGTCCCGACATCCATCTCAATTATTTTAGAGGTTTCATAGATAGTCAGATGTTAGTTCTTTAGTCTTTTCATTTTCATTCTATTATGTTGAGACTTGAGTTTGCCTTATTGGCCAGTTGAATGTTCCCTTATAACATTCTATTTTATTACATAGATTTGTCTTTGTTGAGTAAAAGTCTTTCGCTGAGTAAGTAAGGCATGCCAAGGATTCGCTTGGGGCCATCAATGGTTCTCGAGTGCTAGTCCCGCCCAGGCTGTAGGATCGGGGCGTGACACAGACGACCCTGGCGCACTGAATGGCGCTGGGCGCCAGTCCCTAAACTACTGAAAGGTAGTTGGGCGCACTGGCTGGTGTAGGGTGCCAGACCCCAAACTACAGAGCACAAATTGGGGCACACTAACCCCACTTCGCCTAGAATCGAATGGTTTCTTCCCAACTCACTAAGATTCGAATACCCAACATTAGTATACGATAATCTACTCAAAACGACTCTCAAAATACACAAACTCATCCCAAGAACTCATCAACACCTCAACAATCAAGATTACGAAAGGAAATTCAAGAAAACTCATCAAGAACTCTAACTCTTCAACTTCAAGAACAAAATTTTGCTGAAAATACCATGATTGGTGTGTGGGTGAACAAACCCAACACTATGAGAACTCATATACCTCTTACGGATTAAATCCTTGGCGAAACAACCTTCGAATCGCAAGAAAACTTGATGAACGCCTTGACTTTTCACCTTTTCTTCTCTTCTTGAACTTCTCTCAAAACCCTAACATAAATTAGAATTTGAAAAATTGAACCAAATCAGTTTAGACCCCTAAATATTACCAAAATTCGCTTAAATCTGAAAGGGTAAGGAAAAGACCAAAACACCCCTCTTAAATTTGGGTAACTTTCCTTAACTGGATAAACATACTTCAAATGATTATATCTCCTTCATACGAGTTTGAAAATTAGTAAACTTGGTGACGTTGGAAAGAGGATTTCAAGACCTTTCATTTGATATCTTATGGGACACCTAACTCATCCTGTACTAAAAGTTATGGTCGTTTGAAGTTGACCGAAAACTCATACTTCGCATAACTTGCCAAAATTTCCAAATTTACTCTTTCCAAAATCGTTCTTTCTAATTTAGTTCTTTCTAAGGCGGAATGTTACACGTGAGTTGATCAAATTTTTTTCGCCAGTGACGGCTGTTGTTTCTCTGTTTCTTCATCTGATTTTAGTGATCAGTGTAGAGGAAACTGTATTTACTATGAGAATGGAGATATAATTGTTGAGATCTCGGGAAATGACCTTAGCGAGGAAGCGAAACTTAGATATAAAGGATGACATGGTCAACACACATGTATCATTACCTTACAAGATGGTAAACTTGGTTCCTTGTCATCCTTCCTCGAACATGCAGATATTTTTTGGCCATTTCCATCTTGGCTTTTTATTGACGATCTGTCAGCTTCTAAAATGTTTTCTCCTCGAATGTTGCCTTTTTTATTTGAAATACTAGACATATAAGGTCGTGTCAGGACGAGCCCAAATACAAATATTTTAACTCGATTCAATTGTATACAAATTCAAATTTTATGCAGATAGACAAACACAATCATTGATACAGATACATACATAGTTGGTATATATATATATATATATACACACACACACACACTCTCGCTAGCATCTGCCCTCTCTCTCCTAATCTCGCTTGCCACTCTAGCCTAACACAAAGAACATATACATTTACAAATACAATTTTCATAGACACAGACATCCGATTATACAAATCACCTCGATTTATACAAATCAGATGCTCCATAGAAAACTATGTCTGCTATGCAGCGTAAATAACAAAAATATAGCTATAAAGAGCTAATATGATTTTTATGTTTGTTATTCCTAAAATTTACTCTACAAAAAACTAAGTTTTGATTGCTTGATTAGCACAATTAGAAACACAACAAAACTTGGTCCGAGTAATCCACGAATCAATTTTGAAGAAAAGTAGATTAGAGTAGCAGTTAAAGAAGATATTTTTGCTTGTCATGGATTTTTCATATGGACATTATATTATAGGCTAAATAGTGTTTGAGATATGTAGTTTTCACTAGCAATGCCAAGCATGCTCTTAGTATTTGAGAAATTATGCTTGATGCTTATCTTTCTACTTTAGTTATTTAATTAATTTGTAGAACTAGTGGATTGACTTAACTATCGATTGAGAACATACATGCCATCATGATTTGTGATTTTGGATCGCGATACATACAAAAAAAATAATCAAAATCAGGGAAACGGGGAATGTAGTATCCAATTTCAGCTGTCACCTTACTACAATAAGATCAAAATCAATACACACTCCCACAAAAGAACTACATATATCTATAAAGCTGAAAATAAACACGCTGACGTGGGATGCCTCGTTGACCTCTATTATTATTTATTTATTGTCTCAGAATTTTGGAGTTTTTTCTTCTTTTTCTATGCAAAAATCTTTTTAAAAAATTAATCTCTTTCTTCGTTATGAGCATTCATATATTACCACCTTTAACTGTTTCTTCGAAAAGGGATTATAAAAATGACAGTAATTATTAAAAAAACGTTCCTATTCTAAGATGTAACTGATTGACTAAACTTTAGCAGGAATCACAAAAATATAATCTTTTCCTAATTAGCTTATTGTAACGATTTTTTCCATTAACTTATCAACTAGGTATCTTTATTACTCCACTTTTCACATGTGAACCCAAAAAACGCTAATTAAATTCTCTTAATTACCGTTTTCCTTCTTCGTCTTCTTTCTTTGATTTATAATTCACAAATGAATATGATTTATTTCATCAAAATTCCATTGTATCTATAGAATTTGATCATGTAGTTTGTTTTTTAAATATCGCCTTTTGACTTTGAACTATAGGATAATGGATTTTTCTAAATTTCTTTGGATTTAACGGGACTCTTACAAATTTTTGCTTGATCTAGGAAATGATAAAAAGAGAAAAATATAGACCATTAAGGGTGTGTTTGGCTTTCCAATTTTCCCATGTTTGGTTGGCTTAAAATGTTTTCCAAATCAACTCATTTTCCTCAAATTTAATGAAAATGACTTCCCTTCCAAAATTAAGGAAAACATTTTCCAAAACTCTACTTCATTCTTAATTTTTTTACCCTACCCCATACCCTGTACTCGCCCTCTCCACTCAAAAAATAAATTAAAATTTTTAAATTTTCTTATTTTTTAAATTTAAAATATATTTTCATCTCTACCCCAAACTAGTCACCCCATAAAAAAGTAAAAAAATTAAAAATTATTTTTGAAAAATGTTTCAAATTTTAAGATTTTTTTACCTCACCCAACCCCGACCCCCTAATAAAAAAAATTCTTTTGAAAAATATTTCAAATTTAATTTTTTAAATTTTTTTACGCCACCCCCTCCTCCGCCCCCCAGTCAATTTTTTTTAAAAAAAATTATTTTTAGGAAGTATTTCAAATTTAATTTTCTTATTATTTTTTATACCACCCCTATCCCCGGCCACCCCACCCAGGCCATTTCCGTTAATTTGTTTTGTTTTTAAAGAAATTATTTTTGAAAAATATTTCAAATTTTAAAAATTTCATTTTTACGCCACCCCACCTGTACCCCCCTCCCCCGCACCACCCCCCATCAATTTTTTTTAAAAATTGTTTTGACAAATATTTCAATTTTTTTTATGCTACCCCCTCCCCCCCCACACACACAAACACAACATCCACTCCCCCAAGCGACCCCCGTCAAAAAAAATGTTTTTGATTTTTTTTTCTAGATCTGATCTCAGGGGCTGATTTTTGAACGATTATTAGGGTCTTTTACAAAATATTTCAAAATCCTTTTATATTCCAAGAAAACATTTTCCTTCTTACCAAACACACCCCAAGTACTTTTACAAAATGGCTTGTGTAGTTCTGTTGATTTGGAAGAAAGTGACAAAATGTATTCTATCCTAAGAAAAAGTAACTCTATTATCAAAAAATATATATGTCCAAAACATGAAATAAGAAATGAAAAAATGTATTCTATCATACAATCTTTTATCAAATGACTATATTAAATTTCACTTGGTAAGGATTTTTATTACACCAAAAATTTAGATCAATATTTGATTTCTCCTGTTCTTTATTAATTAATGAAGAAAAATAAATATCTATTATAGCTTTTTATTTCTTTCAATTGTTCTTTATTGTTGTTTCCATATGATTCCCTTTTATTTAATTAAGGTTGAAATATGTTTAGTAATATTTACTATCCTTTCTGTTATTTTAATATTTTGTTATTAATAAATATCATCATGTAAACTAATAGCGTGATCAAGTTCCCTATTAAAGATAAAGCACAAAAAATTCATTTCAATAATAAAAAAACAAAATCAATGAAATCACTAAAAAATTAAAAATAATATTTCGTAGTTAAAATCTCATCTATCTTAAGGAAAATAAAAAACGAAATTAATTAAAAGAAATTATCTAAATCATTAATTTACGGAAATCATTAAAATCGCCAAAGGAAAAGAAACTGATTCGGAGCATAACAAGGAATACAATGTCCTATTAGTTATAGAGTCATTGATTAGTGAGAAGTATAATTAATCATTAATTCGTCACTAATTAATTTTTTTATTTTCTCATTCGGATATTAAATATAGTTAGTATTGTAATTCAACTTTGTCATTCTTAACTCCGATTGGAAAAAGCTTTGCTAGGGTTTTATGATGGCTCCTTGGTGTGATCTTCCTATAGAACTTGTTGAAAGAATTAGTAAATTTGTCAACAGCCATATTGATATCCTTCGCATTCGTGCAGTCTGCAGTTCATGGCGTTCAGCATTTTCTCCTAATTTCAAAATCCCCAAATCTCAGTTTCCCATCAAATTACCCATCAATCCTCATTATTATTTAATTGAATGCACTGTTTATCTTTTCCAACTTCCTCATCCTCCTCACACAGGCTGGTTGGTTAAGATTCTAAAAACCCTAGACGGACCATTCATGATTTTGAATCCTCTAACCAATAGAGGAATCAAGTTTGTTTCTGATGCTAATAGATTGAATTTACTAGATTCTCGTGTTTCTCAAGTTTGTAAATCCTATCATGTGAAGTTGCTCTTAAAAGGTGACCAAAATTGTCACCCTTATGCCGGATGGGGTATATTTAAAAAAATCTTGCCTATTTGTAATGATCAAACCACTCATTTTTCTCTAATGGCAATTAATATTAGGGATCGCTTATTGTGTTTTAAGTCGGGGGATGACGACTGGACTACCTTGAAAGATCTCACTCGTAGTAAGATTGTCGATATTAGTGTGTATAAAGGGAATTTTTATGCTGTTGATACTTATGGAGAAACCATAATGTATGACCCCTTCTCGTTTAACGAGACCAATGTATCTTCCACCCTAAAGATATCATCTTCAAGCTTATTTAACGAATGGGGTAGTAAGAAAAGACTAGTGGAATCAGGTGGGGAGTTGTTTCTGGTTGATATGTTTTTAGATACTGATGTTAAGACGGAGTTGCAAGGTTCTGGACCTTCAAGGAACAATCCCATGGAAATTAAGATTTACCGGCTTGATGAAGAACAACATGAGTGGATTAGAGTGCATACGCTAGGTGATCGAATTTTCTTTGCTGGTGACGACTGTTGTTTCTCTGTTTCTTCATCAGATTTTGGTGATCAGTGCAGAGGAAACTGTATTTACTATAAGAATGGAGATATAATTGTGGACATCTCGGGAAATGACCTTAGCGAGGAAGTGAAACTTAGATATAAAGGATTACATGATCAACACACAGGTATCATTACCTTACAAGATGGTAAACTTGGTTCATTGTCATCCTTCCTCGAATATGCAGATATTTTCTGGCCACCTCCATCTTGGCTTTTTACTGAGGATCAGGCAGCTTCTAAAAAGTTTTCTTTTCTATTTGATATTAGACATGTAAGCTCATGTCAGGATGAGAAGAAGCTTGATCCTAGACATGTAAGGTCGTTTTAAAAGGTTGTCAACTTGATACTTACTTGAAAAGTGAATGTGTTTGAATTTAAGTATTCCTATCTATTACAGTATATTTCTTTTCTAATGACCTGAAGATTTATTTAGATTCTTTGTTTATGAAACTCAATACTCCATTTAACTAATGCATTCGTTCCTTGATTGACTTGTTTATATTATTAAATGTTGACATCAACAGTTAACGTGCATGCTGCAGAACATTTTTAATATCCTTGATGGTGTTTGTCATGTGCCAATGAGGTTTCCAGATCAATATTGATAACCAAAAGTGTTGGATAATAGTAACGCAAACAAGAATCGTGTATCATGTTATGTATTATGTTACTCAATTTGAATTGTTTGGAGGTATAGTGTATTACTGCTACAAAGTTGAATAGGCTTGTACTCCTCTCTGCCTCCCGTTGGATTCATGCATTTCATCAAACATTAGGATTTGTAGGACAGCAACACTAACATGAAATATTAGCATCTCCTCCAGATGTCATTGTTCTTTTCTCTATTATTTTCAATGTCTCCTTTCCAAACCTGTTTTGTATTGCTTGACTTGAGCAGAGGATCTTTCGGTAACAATCTCTCTGCCTTCACAAGGTATGAATAAGGTTTGCATACACACCACCCTCCCCAGACCCCACTTGTAAAAATTTAGTACCTAAACATAATTCCAAAAATTAAAAATAAAGTTTAATTTATATATCTTGAACTACACGTGTCCAAGAACTAGTTTATAAAATATGTGTTTTTGCCTTTGAGAAGAAGAAATTTTACTTGCTTTGTTACATTTTTGTGCATAAGGGTACTCTTGTGCAAGTGCAGCATTGCATCTACTCTTTTGTGAGACAAGTGATGGTGCATAAACTAGATGTCAAAATGAATAAATAGCCTATAGTAATCTCTGTGTAAGCTCATGTCTTTCGAGCTTGAAAGAAAAGTGAGTCTGATAGACTTGATCATATTCAAACTCTGTTATCTGAGAATTCACAAGCCGCCTTCACCTCATTATTGAAGCCTATAGTAAACTCTATTCCTTTCTATTCTATTACGCTAATACATCATGATCGCAACGTTTAAAGAATGTTGATCAACTATACAACTTCTTCTTATATTCAACTAATAAGGGACTGCACGTGATGTCATCTTCATCACATGCTGTCTACGTACCATAATCCTAACATAGTGGGGTAATCCTTGAACAAACACTCAAACTTGACTTTAGCTAGCAAGTATACACTCAACTATATTGAATTGTTGATCCTTGAGTCGATGGTCTATTGTTCACTTTTCTTACCTGAACAATGACAATATTTAAGATAGAAAATGTGAACAATTTATAGTTGATGTGTGTTTGAGTAAATAGTTATTCATGGTTCAACTCAAAAGTAACTAATAGTTCAAATTAGAGGTGGCAATTGAACGGGTTGGGTTAAATTTGGGCCGATCAAAATGGGTCAAGACAATAAACGAGTCAAGACCCAACACAATCCAACCCAAATTTGTTTGGGCCTTAGTTATAGAGTCCTTGATTAATGAGAAGTATAATTAATCATTAATTTTTTTATTTTCTCATTCGGATGTTAGGATTGTAATTCAACTTTGTCATTCTTAACTGCAATTGGAAAAAGCTTTGCTAGGGTTTTATGATGTCTCTTTGGTCTGATCTTCCGAAAGAACTTGTTGAAAGAATTAGTAAATTCGTCGACAACCATATTGATATCCTTCGCATTCGTGCCGTATGCAGTTCATGGCGTTCAGCATTTTCTCCTAATTTTAAAATCCCCAAATCTCAGTTTCCCATCAAACTACCCTACAAACTGCCTTTCCCCCACCAACCCATGTTCTGGACAACTGATCTCAAATCTGATTGTTATTTAATCGAAAGCACAGTTTATCTTTTCCAACTTCCTCATCCTCCTCACACAGGCTGGTTGGTCAAGATTCTAAAAACAGCATACGAAGGAGTTAAGATTTTGAATCCTCTAACCAACAGAGTAATCGATGATTTGCCTGATAAGAAATTGAATTTACTAGATTTGCGCGTTTCTCAAGTTTGTAAATTCTATCATGTGCATTGGGTCTTAAACTATCACTTACATTGTCTGCTCGGATATGATTTATTTAATAAAATCTTGCCTATTTGGAATGATGAAACCAATCAGTTTTCTGTAATGGCAACTAGTATTTTTGATCACTTATTGTGTTTTAAGTCAGGGGATGAGAAATGGACTACCTTGAAAGATCCCACTAGTAAGATTGTCGATATTAGTGTGTACAAAGGGAATTTTTATGTTGTTGATACTTATGGAGAGACCATAATGTATGACCCCTCCTCGTTTAACGAGACCAATGTATCTTCCAATGTAAAGGGATTATCTTCGAGCATTTTTAATGGATGGGGTAGTAAGAAACGACTGGTGGAATCAGGTGGGGAGTTGTTTCTGGTTGATATGTTTTTAGATACTGATGTTAAGACAGAGTTGCATGGTTCTCAACCTTCATGGAAATGTCCCAAAGAAATTAAGGTTTACCGGCTTGATGATGAACAACATGAGTGGGTTGCAGTGCATACATTGGGTGATCAAATTTTCTTTGCTGGTGACGACTGTTGCTTCTCTGTTTCTTCATCAGATTTTGGTGATCAGTGCAGAGGAAATTGCATTTACTATGTGAATGGAGGTATAATTGTGAGTATGAGAATTTCTCCGCCAAAGTACTATGACTACGCCTTTGAAGATTATTTGGTATGTGGTCTTAGCAAGGAGGTGAAACTTAGATATAAAGGATTACATGGTCATCACACAGGTATCTTTAGCTTACAAGATGGTAAACTTGGTTCATTGTTATCCTTCCTTGAATATGCAGATATTTTCTGGCCACCCCCATCTTGGCTTTTTACTGACGATGATGATCAGGCAGCTTCTAAAGAGTTTTGGCGTTTTGTAATTGATGATAGACATGTAAGGTCGGTTAATGACAGGCCCTACATGAAGAAGGTTTGGTTTAAAAGGTATCAATGACCTGAAGATTTAGATTCTTTGTTTATGAAACTCAATGCCTTTCGTTCCTTGATTGACTTGTTTATATTAAATGTTGAATTCGACAGTTAACATGCTGCAGAACGTTTTTAATATCCTTGATGGTGTTTGTCATGTGCCAATGAGGTTTCCAGACCAATATTGATAACAAAAAGTGTTGGATAATAGTAACACAAACAAGAATCGTGGTCATGTTTATGTATTATGCATAAAAAGAAACAAATGTAGCTTTTAGGAGTTGCAACTTCCTGCAGATATATCTATTCTATTACGTTAATGTTACTCAATTTGAAGTGTATGGAGGTATAGTCTATTGCTGCTTTTTACTCTTGAGCAGCTTAGAGTTGAACAGGCTTGTTCCCTTCTGTCTCCCCTTGGCTTATTTAGGATTAATACTACTTGAATGATTTGAATGTATACAGGGGATGAACCGTGACACATATTTGGTGCTTGCACATTATCTCTGTCATGCATTTCGTCAAACATTAGGCTATGTGACTTACTGTCTACAGGACAGCATCACTAACATGATTATAACATGAAATATTAGCATCTCCTCCGGATGTCATTGTTCTTTTCTCTATTATTTTCAACATCTCCTTTTGAAACCTGCTTTGTATTGCTTGACTTGAGCCGAGGGTCTTTGGTAACAATCTTTCTGTCTTTACAAGGTAGGATTAAGGTATGTGTACACATCACCCTTCCCGGACTTCACTTGGGCTTACACTGTGTATGTTGTTGTTTTTGCTGCAATTGTATGTTAGTACCAAATTTAGTGATACAGAGAAATTGAAAAACAGAAATCACCAAAAAGTTTCCTCCTAACTGATCCAATGGAGTTTGATCATAGTAGGAACCAAGATGCTTTTTGCACAAGAGTTCCATCACCTCGATCTTACTTTTTCTCTTGCTTGCCCATTGTTCGATCCTTTCACAAATCATGAAGAATTTTGACTTGAAGCCTATCCACTAAGCTTGAAACTTTCTATTCTACTCTTCCACAAGACTACTTAGCTTTGGCTTTTGTGAATGTTGCTGCTTCTTCTTCCCAATGGATACACAGTCATGCTTCCTTTTTCATCTCTGCACATACCTTCTGATATCATCAGTGATGATTTTTAGCGAGTTAGGAAGTGGTCTATCCCTATGTTGCTCCGACTCTTTAGAAATGTCAACTGGTACTTGTCGGATTGATCTCCAAAAGTAGTGCATTTTTAGAGAATCTGACATGAGTGCGGCATCGGAGTTCACACAACTTACATCTATCTTAGTTCATAATAATTTTGGGAATAATTAACTGAAAAATCTGCTTGGAAATACAACAAGTCAACACTTGAATTCCTGTATGCTTTTGCATACTACCCTCTAAGCTTTGCTATCTCATTGTTTGGTTATTGTTATTTTCTGAATATGTTTTGTTTTCCCAAGGCACAAGATATGCCTTACAGGTATAAGTTTAGTTTTGGAACTTTATGCCTTAAAGAAGTTCATATTATGGAGCTTGCGCCCCAAGGCGCAAGTTGTGCTTAAAGGAAAAACAAATTCGCAAGACACAAGTTATGCGCTATAAGACATAAGTTCAATAATGAACTTCTTAAAGTATAATGTTCTAAATTTGAACTTATGCCTTATAGGGCATAATATGTGCCTGTTGAATATTTTCTTAAATTGTTAGGGCTATTTTTATACGCATTCTATTGCTTGAGTAGTCTCTGACACAATCAAAATGCCATAACCAAAATCGTTTCGTTGCTTTTTCAATTGATTTCGTTGAAGTTTTGAAGCCTTCTCTTCAATGGCGACGCGAGGTACCGTTTACTGAGGCAAGAGTACGTTTCACCGACTTTGTTGCTGTAAGTATATTCACTTTTTCTAGAATCAGAATGTAATATGTGTTTTGTGAGGAATCCGTTTGTAATAGTGATTGTTTGAATTCCATTGGTAAAGGATCTAACATTTCCGTTGTCCTATAATTTCTTACTTACTAGAAATTAATGTGAAATTTTTATAATTGACATATATAGGACTAATAATTATAACTTATGACATTATTTTTTATCTTTCAAGTTATAACAATAAAAAATTATAAGTTATCTAAAATAAAAATTGATTTAAAATAACAGTAAAAATCAATTAGTGTGAAAAATAAATAAGGTATAAGGATGTTTTAGTAGTAAATAATTTGAAAATATTAATGATAATTAATAGGAGGCATTAAAATAGGAGAGTCATAACCAAGGAATATTTGTTTTCCTTGTTTAGCTCAAAGCAATTATTGACATTTTGGAACATATGCCTTTTCTTTTCTTCGAACGTTTCTCTCTCTTCTCAATATTTTCTCTGGTTAGTCGTCACTTTCGTCTAATTCCTATTCGTTTTTATTCAATTATCTTCATTAATATGTAATGGATGATTTCTTATCAATATTAATAATGCATGGTGATAGATAAGATCTTTTAGGTTAGTATTCTTTCAGATATTTTGTTTGTATTGGTAACAAAACGTAACAAAAATTATGAATAGTCAAAATGGATTTTTTTTTAAGATTTCGTTTGTGTACAATAGTTTTAATTATGGCGTTTTTTTGTTTTGTATATTTTTAGATTTTGGTATGACATTCATATTTTTGTGTGTTTCTGATTTAATAAAATTTGTTTGGAATTGGTATACTGGTTATACCATGTTGGTACGATTCTAGTATTATTTATTTGGTGGCGTGATTCTGGTATGAATAAGTAATGACTTATGACATGAAATAGGTATGATTTTGGCATGAGAAAAGACATAAAGTGACACCTGAAGTTGTTCCGAATTTTTAAAAGACACCTTAACTATACGGGTGTTCTATTACCCCACAAAAGTATTGAATATCGTTGTAAAAGGGCCATTTTGACCCATTTTCTCAACTGGTTTGTTAACACACACAACACGCGTGTGAAGGTTTTTTTTATATATAAAAACCAGTTAAAAAGTGCCACATTTCGCTTGTTTTCTTTATTAATTATTTACGTGCTTTAAATCATCTTCTTCCCCAAAACATTACCGTTTCAAACTCAACATTACCATTTTCAAGCTCTTCTTTATAATCATCTCCATTAACAACTTCCTTAAAGTCTCAATTGAGCAATCAATTCTCAAATTCCTCTATTTCGAAACCCTAATTTGACTGAAAAACTCAAACCCAGCAAAAATTGTTCACACCCAAGTGAGAAAATACTAAAACAAATTCAACCCAAAAACAGAGAAAGGCAAAAATCAAAGCAAAACCCAATTACAACACCATGAAAGAGAAACAAAAAGAGAAAAAAAATTCACAAAAAAAAGATAATTATATACTGAAAGCGAGAAGAAGATCTGATTAGCGGAAAGAATAGGGATAAATAGAGATTGAAGGAAAGGATTTTATATTGATAAATTAATCAAATGTGTGTGAAAATGTCGAATTTGACTGGGGAGAGAAATTAATTTTAGGAACATTTTTTAGTTTTAATGGAAGTATAGATATAGCTTGTGTATCACACGTGAGCATCATTTTTTGAAACAAATTGGGTCGGATTGGAATTAGTGTGAGCCTCACACACGTCTTACCAGGTGAGGAAATGGCCCTAAATGACCTTTTTACAACGATATTCAATACTTTTGTGGGGTAATAGAATGCCCGCAAAGTTAAGGTGTCTTTTTAAAAATTTGGGACAACTTCAATGGTGACTTTATGTCTTTTCTCTTTTGGCATCCAATAGGTATGAAAAGTGTGCATAAAAATTGTATATTGATTTCTTATTTTTTGTTGTGTATAATAATTTTAATTATGACATTCTTTTAGAAGTATAATGTTGCATTTTGGTATGAACATTTAATTTGTTCATTATTGTTTGAACTATTTTTCATATTTTTGGTATGTTTCTGGTTAAAAAAATTACATATTTTCTTTGGAATTTGTATACTACTTATAATAGACATGTATGACAATTTATAATATTTTTTTGTACGATTTTGGTATGATTGAACTTTTTTTTGGCATTATATTGGAATGAATTTGAAAATAATAATGTAATGAATTTGGTATACTGTGTATTTAATAAATGACAATTAATAGGTAGAAATGAAATTATTTTGATATTATAGTGGCATGATCTTGATATGAATAATTGTTGAATTTTGGCATGAAATAGGTATGAAATATATGAATAAATTTGAACGCTGGAAGGGGTTTGCTGATGTGAAATTCAAGAGGTTTAAAGTTACATGCAGTACATGTCATCGAGAGGGTCACAACATGAAGACATGATCAAATTACCCTGCACCAAAAAATTATAAATTGTTTTGATTCATTCTGTCTTTTAAGCTAATGAATTATAATTTCAGAGCATTTATTATGAGTACTGTAAAATTCGTTTTTATGTATTCATTGTTTTTCAAATATATAGTGAACAATTTATTAAGTAATGCTAGTATGCAATTGTATCCATTTGGTATGTAATTGAACTCATCACACATATACTAGTTATTGTAATTTTCAATTGATATTCTTTTGGTATCTACTTGGTGTCCGACTTGAAAAAAATATAAAATAAGATGTAATTGAGGTGGATACAATACAATATGGTCACTGTTTTACATTGTCAGCTCTAGTCATCCCAGATTTATACAAGGTGGATACCAACTTCATATATTTTTTTATTTTTTTATTTTTGTCTTAAATTCTCAAGTTAAAATATCAAATATATACAAATTGGATACCAATTTAATGTCATTCTTATTTTTCAATTTGGAGATCAAGTAGATACAATGTAAGCCAAAATACCAGCATCACTTAATCAATTGTTCATTATTTTTCAAATATATAGTGAACAATTGATTAAGTAATGCTGGTATGTAATTGGTATCCATTTGGTATGCCATTGAAGTTCCATAGATACTAGTTAGTGTAATTTTCAATTGGTATTCTTTTGGTATCCACCTGTGGTCCGACTTGAAAAAATATATAAAACAAGATGTAATTGAAGTGAATACAATATAAATGATTATTGTTTTACATTGTCAGCTTCATTCTTTCCAAATTTATACAAATTGGATACCAATTTAATGTCATTCTTATTTTTCAATTTGGAGATCAATTAGATACAATGTAAGCCAACATAAAATATTTCATGTAATTTTAATTGGTGTCCATTTGGTTTCGAACTGATATCCCATTGCAAAAATAGAAACAACAATATGTATTTAAGATTTCAAACCAAGTTGTCCAAACTAAAACCAGTTAATGATCTATCCAATTGGTATGCATTTTGTATACAACTGGTATTCCGCTGGAAAACAATAAAAAACAAAACGTAAAAGTAGTTATGTGTTATTCATTTGATATCCATTTGGAAAGCTTAAGTGTAACAATGTATACACTTGTGGTGTACTATGTTTATGAGGTGTTTGTCAAAACTAAAGTCTAATAAAAATCTAGCTAATGCTGATATCCAAATTGTATAAATTTGGTATCTAACTTGAAAACTTTTGACAAATTAAAAATAAAATTGTATGAAGTTGGTATCCAACTGGAACAAATTACTAAAAGAAATATATTTGACAATGTAAAACAATGCATATTGTATAAAAACTGTAGCAAAAACAAATATATATCATCCAATTTTTTTTAAAAAAAACATGTAAAGAATGGCATTTTCTCGCTTACAAAATCTGACAAAAATTAAAAAAACATATCGACATTTGTTAATTTTTTGTTTTTTATTTTATTTTTTTCTCGCTTACAAAATCTGAGTACGAATCAGAAGGGGGTTCCACCAATATTCCCTTCCTCTTTAGTCCCTTTGATTGGGAGGACTTCCAATTTTCTTTGAATCACTTTTCTTCTCTTTTTCTGTAATTTGTTTCTTCTTTTGAGAAGTACCACCCTTTTTCGCAGGAGTTGCATTCTTGTTAGGCGGTGGCGTTTGAGTCAATATGTTAAACGTTTTCAACAGTAGAACTCACTTCTACTAATCTGGGGCTCTTTCTAGGAGTATGCTTTGATTTCTTCGGCATGTTTTATCGAAAATGTTAAAAACTTGATTCGTAGGATTGTGAATTTGTCCTTTCCTTTTGATTGTAGAATGAAAATTTTCTAAATTAAGAGATGATAGTGAGATGTAGAAACGATTTGTATGGAAGATGATTGAGGAGGTGAGAGAGGAATCAATAATTTTTCACTGAACGAAAATTTTACTTTTTGAACGTGGGGTGGTGGGTTGCTAACTAGAAGAAGTATGGTGACATTAGGGGTGCGGGTTTGATGTGAAACAATAAAAAAGAAACAAGAATTAAGGTAAAATTCCTATAAATGTGTAAGAGATAATTATGGTAGATTATTTATTTATATCATTTAATAATAAATATAAAATTATAAAAGACTATTTATTTAAGAAAGTAATTTTTTTTAAAATAAAAAGTAATCTGTTATAATCCGTAATTAAACTGTTATAAGTAAGAGTATTTTAAAAGTAGATTTAAAACCCGTAATATTGTCCATTAAATATATATGTGGGGTGATTTTTCCGAAATTAAGTAGTACGATTCAAACCAAACCTTACCATTCATTTTATGTTTTTTTTCTCTTTTAGGAAGGTATTATAATAGCTAGTTTAAATTCTATCCATTTAGATGCCATTGTGATATATAGAGCAATGTGATTTTATTTTTGTTTTAACCTCGAGGAAATCCACAATCGCAATTCTTGAATTCTCATTGAGTAAAGGCAGAATGGTCTGGTGGACCCTTGTACTTGTATCTGTTTGTATTGTGAACCCTTATACTTACCATTTTGTCATCTGGACCCCTGAACCTATCCAAACTCAACATTTTAAACACTTTTTTTGATGTGGTATGGAGCGTGTTGCACAAACACGTACACGTTGGCCAAAAAGAAAAAAATAATAATCCACGTATGATATTATATTCCACGTGGCAAATGACTTACCTTAAACTAAGAATAGTCCTAACTCCGGCGAAATTTTTCAAACCTTCGCGACTTCTCCTCTTCTCCTCTCCTCTCCGCGACATTTGTCTGTGATTTTCCTCCAAACCTTCACTCAGTTGAAGCTCAGTTCCACTCCGATTTTCGTTGTAAGTTCTTGCCTTTTGCGTTAGTTCTGATCTTTTTCATTTTCTCGCGCGTATCTGTTTTATTTTAGGGTCGATTGTCATTCGATTTTCTGAAATTTTTTGGGAATTTTACTTTGGTTTAGATGTAATATTAGTGTAATATGCTTTCTTAGTTGATGTATGACTTTGAGTGACTTCAATGGCATATTTCGTGAATTCGAGTAGATTCTAGGGTTTATTCGTAAAATCCCAATTTCAACTA
>JAJOOO010080657.1:0-48066 GCA_029582685.1 Solanum piurae
TACCCCCCACCCCCCCCCCACCCCTTCCCCCCTACCAGCCCCCATCCACCACCTACCAGCCCCCCACGCCCCAAAAAAACTTAAGTTTGTTTTTTAAAAATATTTTCAACTTCAATTTTTTATTTTTTCACCCCTACCCTCGATCCCCCTGTCAGCCCCCCCACCCCCGCCCCACGCCCCCAAAAAAAATGAAGTTTAATTTCAAAAATATTTTTAATTTCATTATAGTTCTTTTTACATAATAACAAAAAAAATTAGAAGCCATTACATAAAAAACGATCAGAAATTGTGCACAAAAAGAGAAAAAAAGTTTGAGTACTAGAATTAGGAAGAAGAAGAAAAATGGGATTTTGATTTGAAAAAAATAAAGATATATTTAAAAGGGATTCATTAAGGGTAAAATTGTCATTTCCGCTTTTTTTTACTGTTGTGGGCCTCGAAAAATATCCCTGACGCGCCTGAATTGCGTCTCAATCACGCGTTATGCCAGGTTGGATTCACGTGTTTTTTTGTTTAAGAATTGGATAGTTGAAGTGCCTACTTGTACACTTTAAAAGTTAGAGGACATACTTAAAATTCGAAGCCAACTTTAGGGTCCAATTTATGTATTATGCCTAATATTATTATGGACATCTAACGTTATTTTTAGTTTACTGAGGATATGAATGCTACAACTTAAGGTAAACTGTTAATAGATTATAGAGTGTGTTTTGTTTTCTTGCTTTTGAATGTTTAGATTTAGTGCCTGTTTGGATTGACTTATTTTAAGTGCTTTTAAGCAGTTTTGAAGTGTTTGGATAAAGTTAAAAAGTGTTTATAAGCACTTATTTTAAAGCCAAAATAACAAAAATAAGCCAAAAGTCATAAGATAGAAATCCTAACTTATTATTTTTGGCTTATAAGTCATAAGTCAAAAGTCAATCCAAACAGGTCCTTAGTGGAGTCTACCATAGTAATAACTTATTTTAGTAGTGTCTTGTTTTTATTTTCTACCACGGTTTTGATTATCGCATTATTTTTAATTTGTTGCTATTTCAAGTTCAATAGTAGTAACTATATTTTCTGCTCTGTCATTTTATTTTTCATATTTACATTGATTGTTGTAATATTTGAAGATTTTTTAAAAGCAATCTCTCTATCTCTATGAAATAATAATAGGAATTGTTCTTTAAATATATTATTATCGTTATTGTTATAAACACAAAATAATTTATGTTGTTCAAACATAAGCTAATTGCTCGTTATAAATGATTAAGACCAACTCAAAATCAATATTTCATACGAGTTAAAAGTTCTTTTGGTTTACGAACATAAAATTATTTTATTATTTTTCGTAAAACTCAACAATATATTTATACCATCTTGAGTCACAATTTGCTGTGTGCCACAAAAAGTAGTTTTACACAATACCAGAGCGTGACAAACACGTCCGTAGTAATGCAAGTGGAGTAAATAGAAATAAAAAATGTTACACTAATTCTTTTGTTCCATTCACTCCAGTTGTGAAACACTAAAAAGCGTCTACGTAACAAACGGAGATATTGACTACAATTGTCGAGGTTCTATAGATGAGATATCTTCATCCTTAATTATATGTTTCGTATTCTAAATAATTTCATTGTGAGAAACGTGAATTTTGAAAATGTGAGATTTTAAATTTAGTTGAATTACAATATGAATGATGAATACGCGATAAATTATTATTTTTTTAAGGGAAAAAAGACAAATATACTCCTAAACTATCGTAAATAAAATGCAGATATCCACAGTCATATTTTTCAGATATTGATGTCCCTGCCGTCAAAAAAATTAGAGCATATATACCTTTTATACTAAGATTTTGCCACGTGTCCCTATTTAGTCTTTCGTTATAGTGAAGGGCATATATGCTCTAGTTTTTGGACGGAAGGGGCACCAATGTCCCAAAAGTATGACGGAGGGTATCTGCATATCATTTACGATAGTTTAAGGGTATATTTGTCTTTTTCTCCTTTTTAAAAATAAAATATTAGAAATGTGGGGACCACATATGTCAACATCAAATTGACGCTTGCGGAATATCTGAATTTTGATTATCCCAGGATGACAACACGTGTCTCTATTATGACGTGTCGCTGAAGATGCAAAATGCTAGAAATTAAAAAACCTATTTTATCCCTCAACTCGACACGTTTAGAGTTAGGCAACTTTTTTTCTCTTTCTTAATTAAAAAATGTTGCCACCTTCTCATCATTTTTGAAATTGTCAAAAAATGAAGAATTGGGAAGATGTATCTATCTCTCACCATCCACCCACCCACCTATTTGTATTAAATTAGTAAGTTTGTATCATCTTACGTGTCTTAAATTAGTTAAACAATGTGCTTTCATCGTTTTATATTACTTGGTTCATAAGAGCAATATAATAATAATAAAAATTTATGAAGGGTGTCTAAATTTTAGATAGTAAATATAAATAATAGTATTTTTTTTTTATTTCATGTTATGTGAGGTAGTTTGACTCAGAACGAAGTTTAAGAAATAAAGGAACACTTTTAAAATTTGTGGTCTAAAATGTATGATAGAAATTTATGTGACTATAAATTATTTCATTAAGGATAAAATAAATATTTTAAAATTAAATTGTTATTTAATATAGAAATATATTATTATTTTTTAGACTGACTAAAAAAAAAGTAAGTTATATAAAATAAAATAGAGAGAGCAACTTTATAGGAACTTGATCTTGCATGCCCTGTATATTTCTGCACCCAACTGCTATCGAGCTACCGCTCACTTCACATGTTTTTTTTATTTTTTATATCTTACAAATTTTAAGCAGATCATAGTAAAAAAAATAATACGAAAGCAAGGAATTAAACCCGAGTGTCATGTAAGTTTCATGTATACCCTTGCCATTACGCTAGAGTCTATTGATTTTGAAAGATATTCAAAATATTATATATATCCTATAAAATAAGATTTGATTTATATATAATGTAATTTTCTAACAAAGAGTGTTCAACTGAATATTCGAACAACACCAGGGCTTCACCCCTGTTAAAGTGATGCAACTCTTCAACAACATAGAAAACAATTATATTCGATAAGTCCTCAATTTTTTTTAAAAAAAAAACAGTCAACAATCTAACAATTTTTTTTTATATATTAATCAAAAGTGTATTTTATTTAGAATAACTTTATTAACGATGTTTAGAGTTTAGACTCTAAAACTGATTCATATTATTTTATGTGATTATTTGATACAAGGAATAAGATGACAAAAATAATAATAATCATTTTTTGTCATTTAAAATAATATAATGACAACACGTCTCCTTATGGACAAATTACTACAACTCATTTGGAATTTGATTCTCAAAGATGTCCTTATTTCATTGCTTCTCTTCTGATTCCATTCATTTTTACATTATCTCACTGCTTTCAAATTAAAAATGTTCTAAATAATATGAAATAGTAATCAAATTTACAATTTCAAAGCATCATTAATAAAATGTATATTTAGCTATATATATATATATATATATAATAGAGATTAAATAATATAAAATGGAGAGAGTATATGATACTGTCACAACTTAGGAAATCAAATTTAGTGTTAATGTATCTAGTGACGGAGTCAGGATTTTTATTAAGGAGTGTCAAAATATAAAGTAAAAATGTATAAGTGTTGCTGACCGGGATAGAATATCTCAAGCAATTTTTGCAACCCCTTAACCACTACACTAAACCTTCAATTTGTGTTAAGAGGTGTCAACACTTGTATATATATATTTATTAAACCAAATTTTTAATCTATATATACAATGTAATTTTCTGACAAAGGGGTGTCGCTTGACACCCGTTGTCCTTGGGTATCTCCGCCCCTGGCTTCACGTTGACGTTCTACCTATTGGGACCTAATTTGCGGTGACACATACATATGTATCCTTTCATAATATTCAATATCAACGATAATAACATATCTAATAAAATTATATAAATATGATTTTAAGGAAATAAAGTATATGTAAATTTTATTATTACCTAAAGTGATTATTTTTGGAAGACTCTCAATTTGAGTACAATAAATCAAAATAAATATGGAAAAAAAAAGCATGAAAATGACATAACAATTAATATGAAAAGGTAACAACAACAATGCAATTAAAATATTATAAATAGATAAATGGTAAAAAGCAAAAAAGAAAGAAAGAAGAAGAAGATATTATAAGAGTAAAACAAATAAAAATATACTAAAATTTAAAAGTATATTAAATGGTATAAGTATATACACTTTAAATTTGTTTTTAAAAATTCTAATTTCGACTCTAAATGTAGAGTAATGTAAAGGGTAATGGAACAAGATCTGCATCATATAGGGAAATGTAATGCAAAACTTATAGGTAAAGTGGGATGAATATTTTTTATCACTCAAATCAAGTGGAATTTGTGTTTAGTTACGCTTTTCTTTTTTCTTATTCAATATTTGATATTATTTTCTTCATCTCATATTAATAGTTGTTAATATTATTAAAAGTTTTAAAATATTTATCAAGTTACAGAATGGAGTCATTTTAGAATTAATTTTTTCATATGTTAGTATGCATTTCGATTTGGTGTTAATATTTTCTTAAATGTCATGTACAATCTATTAAAAACTTAAACTAAACACTATGCTAAAAATTTTGATTTTCAGGAAGGAACTTTAAAAAATGACTATTGTTTGGACTTAATTAGAAATTTATAGCTATAATTTATTTTATTACTCTAATTTATAGCTACATGTTAGAAGGAGACGATAGATAATTTAAATACATTATTGCATCACAAATACAAGTAATATAATGATTTGTAGCAATAAAATATCAAATGTATCAATGAATAGTAGAGTGAAAATGAATTTGGGCTTTCATAGGCAGATTAGCCTTCGACTTTGGCCCAAATATCTGCCTACATACATCCTTTCTTCGTCACAACCGTTTTTCTTTTTAAACCTTTTTATCTAAAGGATCGATATTTGTATTGACATCTAATTAAATACGAATTTATATTGTAGGATATATTTTCAAAGGTAACACTTTTAATAGAAATTTTTAGCTTAAATTCAAAATTTGTAATTAAAAATATATGTAATAATATGTATTGAAAGTGGAACCCATCTGCAGTATATATGTTTAAATTAGAGAGAAGTATAAAAAACGCTCCTAAACTTAACGCAAATTATTAGTTTCATCTCGAACTATTGACAGCCTTAAAAACACCCCTCTATTTGACTAACTAAACTTAGATACACTCTCGTTATGCAATATGACATAGCAAGTGGTCTCAAACTCTTGTAAGACCATGACGTTCTTAATAAAAATCGAGAGAAGTATTGAAAACACCCCTACGTGATTTTGATATTTCTATCTTTAAATTATAATAATAACAATATATTTAGTGAAATATAATTAGTGGGGTCTGAATAAAATAAAATATACTCAAATCTTATCGCTATTTTATCAAAATAAAAAAGTTGTTTCCGAAAAATACTTAACACAACAAATCAAGGTAGAAAGAATGTTTATATATTATTGTGAAGAGAGTTAATTTAGCTTACTAGTTAATTTTTACATTTGTATCCCTATTACCTTTTCATAATTCCAATATTACCCTCAATTACAAAAAAAATCCCTAAATCTAAGTTCCCTTTTCATTTTCCTTTTCTTCTTCCTCCTAGATCTCTGTCACTTCTTTCCCTTCCTCCATTTCTGCACACATTTTCTGCGTTTTTTTCTCCACCATTTCAGTGGCTAACGGTAAGTTTCTGCGTTTTTTCCCTTCAATTACCTTCTCAGATTTTCTGTGTTTTTTTCACTTTTTTATTTGCTATCAACTGTTCAGTCTGTTGTTGTTGATAGATTCTGTGTTTTCTGTCAGAAATGTGTTACGAATTCAAATTTAATCGAGTTCAATAGAAATAGCGGAGATAAGACAGAAATCCCCAAAAAAGATGGAAGAATCATGCAACAAATTACGATCTAGAAAATGACAAAAATGGTCTCATATTTTTTTTTATATTAACTTCAAAATAGTGGTTTGGTCCTTTTAATTAATTTATTAAAGGTTAACATTTTTTATCCTATCAAATATTTACCAAATTTTAATTGGAATTGTGAAAATAAATAAATATTTTTATGTTCATAATATATATTACATATATATAAGTAGTGTATATATATATATATATATTCAATTTTCATGTTGTTATAGGAGCAATGTGCTATGTAGAATTGTTGCAAAGAACTATTCAAATTTAAGTAATATTTTAAAGCTTCACTTGTGCAAAACCCTTGAATTGAGTTACTCGTGAATTCAATAGCTTTTACTCAGATTTTGTATGTATAATTTAAAAAAATTAAAATGTTTAGTAGTGTCGCATTAACTTGAGGTTGTTGTAGAACTTGTGAACTTCAAATCCTGAATGCTTTTTTGGTTCGTTTAGTGAGACATAATGTCTGAGGGAGCTATCCCAAAACTTGGCACCACCATCCACATCTTAAAAAAAAATCAAAATGTTTTATTAGTATCGCATTAACTTGAGGTTGTTGTAGGAACTTGTAAACTTCAAATCCTGAATCCTCTTCTGGTTCGTTTAGTGAGACATAATGTGCGAGGGAGCTATCCCAAAACTTGGCACCACCATCCACATCTCAGCTCTCGATGGGATCATCAATGTCAACTCCCTTTTCACACTAGCCGTGTTCATCGGTCTAGCTTGGAACCCGCATGACCAAGGTAATAGTCTCTCCCAAGACCCGAGTTGTATCGCGGAGCCCAAGATCGTGGAGGACCTTGTAGCCTTCCATGTCTACTCATTTAGTTGTTTCCTCTTTTCTAGCCTCATTGCCTTGTGCCTTAAGCAGGCTATTCGATTGGCTAAGTCAGCACACTTCCCTACTGTTTTCACTCTTGACTTAGCCCTCATCAACAAAACCGCCCTCCGGGTCGGGTACTTGGTCTCGGCTGCGGGGTCGGTTCTCGGGTCGGTGTTTTTGATGCTTGGTTTGATCAATGTGGTTCAAATCAAACTTGGAATTTTGGGATGTGGGAGTATGCATACTTATGGAGCTATTATTCCACTTGTGATTTTTGTTCCATTAGGGCTCCTTATTTATGTTTGTACTGTTTTTTATGCTTTCACTCGTTAATGTGATCAATGTATAACTTAATTAATAACTTAATACATTAACAAAAAAATTAACTATATTTGATTATTTTCTATCATCCCAAAATGCAAACTTGGACATTGTATAAATATCTAAATTTGATATTTTAAAATGTTTTTTTTGAAGTTTATTTGTCTCTACTTTTAGGTGTTTTTTCTCTACTAGTTGGTTTTTTCGGAAAACTCTATTTATTCTGATGTTTACATCTTTATTAGAAATTTTTGATGAACCAACTATTAGTGTTGGAGTAACTGTAAAGTTATCTTTGTGCAATTTATAAGTTATAAGTTCGAATTGGGAGAGAAGGTTGATTATGTCATACTCTTTAGGAGGGTGATCCTTTTTTGAACTACACGTGAATATGAAATACTTAGTGCATCGAGTTGTCAGGTTAGGAATGAACTCATAACGATTGTGTTTGTTTTTTTATGAGAAAGAAGTGACTCGAATTGATGTGAGTTTTTTGATGGGAAAAGTTGAATTTTGACATATATATGGAACACATAAATTTTCATGATTGAAGAAAATTGTAAGTGACTCTTGTGACAAGCCCCATTTTCAATTGGCCCAATAGTGAATCCTAGTCCTGATTGGTTATTTATGCAGATCCAGCTCGTTTGTATATGCTTTCAAATATATGTTTGTTTTAAAGTTCGAAAACCGGCGCCACCTACCCGAGCAAAGAGTTGTGCTCACCAGGTAAATCCGGAGAAGGGGAATTGAACTTTATGAGATTGAATCTTCTGTTGTTCCTCAGTAGCTCAGTGATAAAGCGGTAGGCTGTTAATAGATTGGTCGTAGGTTCAGCCCTTTTTCTATGTGTTGGTTGGTGTTCTATGTGACCGATATAAGACTCGACTTGTTAGATATTACGGAGGTTCAGTGAACACCATGCCGAAATTTTATTTGAACATGTAATTTGAATTTTTGTATTTTTTTCTTTTAAAGATGAAAACATAATTTTTGAATACTATCAAAACTTTCCTAACTATTATCCAATATTACCAAATAAGCAAATCATAATTTATAAATAAGGTATTGAAATATCACGACTTACCGAATTAATAAATTACATATTTTTATATTTCTATAAATAAATATTTGTGATTCATGTTATTTCAAAGTTCCAACTTTTAAATAATTATAATTTAACGAAAATTTAACGGTTCAACAAATCAGCAATAGTAATAGCTAACTATTCTGTGATAAAATCCTCCACATGGAATAGACAACTTATTCGTCACTCATGAATTAATGGGGCATTATATCTTACGGGACATCATTAGGTAATTCACGTGAGATACACTTTAACTGATTTGTATTATCCGTGAGATACATATGTCTACCTTTTTAACTTTATAAAAATTTAACTAGTCTAAGCACCTCTAAAATTAAAGAAATATAAATATCAAATTAAAAGATAAGTTCATGTATTATGTGGTGACGTGTCAAAACTAGTTGAGAAATAGTTGTGCTTGGGGGATGGAAAATGGAAAAGGGGGATGTTTAGACATTAGTCGATACTTTGTGTCAAAACTTGTCGATGGTGATGGGCCATCCACTACACCAATATGCATACTTTGTCCCCACAAAATACACACTTCCCTAAAATGTTTGGAAGAGTTGAAAGTCCAATATTTACCAAATACAAGAGCTACCCTAGACCTTCATGCAACCAATCATCAAATGACACATCATTATATTCAATTGTCATTAAACTTAAAGCTAAAATATATTCCCTCCGTTTTATTTTACGTGAGGTAATTTGATTCGACATGAAATTTAAGAAAGAAATTTAAAATTTGTGGTTTAAAATGAATGATAGAGATTTGTGTGTCTGTAAATCATTTAATTAAGGGTAAAATAGACATTTTAAAGTTGAATTGTTACTTAATATAGAAATGTGTCATTATTTTTGGGACTGACTAAAAATAAAAGTGAGTCATATAAATTTAGACAAAGAAAGTAACAAAATCAATACGTAATTCATTATTAGAAATATTTTTTTTACTGCAAGTCATTTATATTTATATTATAATACATAATTTTTTGACTAAATTAAATTATTAAAAATACACGGTAAAAAACAGATTCTTATTTCATTGAATAAAACATATTTGTGGGAGGTAGAAGGATGATAATAATGAACCTAAATTGAGCTATTGATTTCATGGTAAAATTAAGCAAGAGGATATTTAGATTATGTTCAATATATTGCGTATCCAATGTTTATCATTACATCTCTTCTGTGTGAAAGTTGAGGGGAAAAACTATTACTTTCCCGTTTCGAAATATTTATCCTTTGAGAGTCAAATTATTGAATGTTGATTTATATTATGACATATATTGTTTGTATACATTAAAATATAATTTAAAATATTGTATCAAGATAATTTCAAAAATTAGTTAAATAGACTTTGTAAAAATAAAACATGACAAGTATTTCGAAACAAAAGAAATATTTTGAAACATACGTTACAATCACATTTAATTTAACTGCATTCTAGGAAGAAAATTTAGAGTTTCAACTTTCTGAAAATAAAAATTCTCCCATTACTAAAATTATTAAGAGGCAACCTTTTACGCAAGACAATTTTCTAGTTTACCTCGATCTTTTGTTATTTTGAGATTATATTTAATGTTATATCCGTCCATTTTTAATTATCGTAATTTTATTTTTAGAGTCAAATTATAAAAAAATTGACTAATATTTTACGATATATTTTTTCGTCATATCAATATGCAAAAAATTACAATTTATAGTACTTTTCGTATAGTTTTTGAATATCTAATTTTTTTGTTTAAAATAACGAAGTAATGTAATCTAATTTAAATTTGAAAATTAGTCAAATTAACTTTCGAAAAATGCAATATGAAAAATAAAAATGTACGGAGGGAGTATTCAAAATTTGCTTTAATCCCGTTACAATTTTCATAAATTAGCATAATCTCGTTTCCACATAAACACATTAATAGTGAGACCAGTTGGCTAGTGTATTAATTTTAATATTATTTAATTTTTATTTGATAGTATTTTCAAATCTATATATAATTAATAAATGTATCAATTATATTAGTAATACACTTTATTTGTTTATTCATATATATATTAAATCGTAGCATCAACAATAAGAGATATTATCCTTATACTAATACATCTTATTCAATATTTCATCAATTCTCATAATACTTTTCGAGTCAAATTGCATTAACTTTGTTCAACATCATAAAATATATATTTTTAAAATAAAATTGATATAAAAAAATTATAATATATATTTCTCTTCGTATATATTTTAAATATCTAAATAATATTTTTTTTAAATGCTACTAAATTCAATCTTACTCAATTTAGCTTCAAATAGTTAATCAAACTAATTCAAAAATTAAAATTTGACAATTACTATAAAATAAACAAATACGTAACTTTTTATTTTAATACAACAAATTAAATAATTACTAAACAACAATAACAATATAACCAATCTTCAACATTCTAATACTCCATATTCTAACCATCCTTATCCAAATTCAATTTGTCAATGCCCCAGGAGAGGAAAAAAAATTAATTGGATGCACATTGGAAAGTAATATGGTCTCTGTCCCTAAATACTTATTCATTTTAAAAATAATATATATCTATTAAAAAAAAAGTTATAAAATAAGTTTATCATTTTATTCCTATTAATTGTGATTTGGATGAATTAAAAATTTAATTATCCTTTCTTCATTAGTTAAAATAGACAAATAAATAATAATAATAAGTAATTACGGACAGAGGAACCATGTGTCTAGTTCTTGGGAACTGTGAGACAAAGATTAAAATAGGGAGCTTAATATTTTGACAGCACAAAATTAGTACCACTTACCATTTGACAACAAACATATGAAAACATTGCCTCTATAGTCTCCTATTTTAATTTACGTGACACAGTTAAAATTTTGAGATTCAAATTCAACAAATTAATATACAAAAATTTGAAAATAATTAATATACATCAACTTCTTCTTTTTTATTTATAAAAATAACAAAATTATTTTTGATAAATACTTTATCTTAAAGTAAAACAAAATTAAAAATTAAAAACAAAAAAAGGAAAAAACTTTATTGAGAACCAAGAAAGGAAAATCTTTGATGTACTTGTAAATGAAAAACAACTCTGAAGAAACCCCAGAGTTGCACAGGAACCCAAAAAACCTAGCCCCCCAAAAAGTACCAACTGAATATATATTTTTAGATTCTCATTCGGTATTTAATATTTATATTAAAATCTGATTAAATTTAAATTTTAAGAATAAAATACTCTTTGAAGAAGATGATTCCGTATTTGGAGAGACTCGAATTTGAAACTTCTAATTAAAGATGAAAAAGTAATATATTATGTTAAGGTTAGTACTTCCTTGAAAATGTAATAGGGTTTTTCTATGAAATACAATATGGTTGAAATAACGAATCGAAATAAGTATAGAGTCTTTTAGATCATTCCGTCTTTTTTATTTAAAGGATTTTTTCTTATTAGATCTCATTACAAAAGCAGGAAAGTGCTTGTTGGTGTTGTTGTTTTTCTCCTTCTTTATTATTCCAATGTAAACTGAAGAGAGTTGGTTGGTGCCTCCAAGAAGACTACTTTTTTGGCTCTTTCTGATATTTTAAAAAAAGAAGACATATTCACTTCGTTTAATTTATTTATCTGATTTTAATTTAGCATAAACATTCTTAGATAAAAAGTTAGTAATAAATTTTTTATATTAATCACATTTCGCTATTTAGTGATAAAATATAAAAATAATTAAGGCGTAATATATATAATTGTGCCATTTAACTTAACGTCAAATGACATGTATACTCTCTGACTTTGAAGGATCATAAGTAGAAGTTTTAGCTTGTATAAAGTTAAAAAAAATAAAAAATGTATGCAACATACAGTATATAGCGTTCTATATGACAATTAATTGTATTCTACGTGAAGTCGTACATGTATTATATCGCTTAAAAAATATATGTCTATTTATTTAATTTTATACAAGTTAAAATACATGTTTATGCATCTAATGTTAGAAGACATAGATTTAACTAAAGTCGGACATACTTATTTATTATGACAAAATTTAATTAACTAAAAGCTTTTTAGCAACGAATTAACTAAAGCTTATTAATAAGAATTTCATATTTTTAAATCAAAGAATTGTCGGAAGAAAAAGAAAAAGAAAAAGAACATTCTTTCTTAAAATACAAACCCAAAAAAAAGAAGTAATATATTGAATTTATGCCAAGAGAGTTTTTTCTTTAAAATTATAATAAAAAAAAGGAGAGAGAAATAGTCTTTTAGAGAGAGAAAAACAACACATTAGATAACTTCGAGTGAATTTTTCTCTCTAGGTTAGTGAGAATTTTAGGTAAAAAGAGTGAAGAACAAGAAAAAAAAATGGCTAATCGATGGTGGGATGGAAATACAGCAATGAATCCAATGGTTTCATCAAGTAACAATCCAGAAGAAGACGAAAAATCAAACAAACTCCGCCTCGGAAAAGAGCAAGAGTTCATGAATACAATCACCACCACCACCACGACCAACAGTAGTGAAAACCCAAATGAAATGAGTCAGGAAGGAGAAGAGAATATACAAAGTGCCGAAGGTCTTTTCTCCTCTGGACCGTCCAGCTCTATGCGTAGAGCTGGACGGCGACCCAGAGGAAGACCTATGGGCTCAAAAAACAAGCCCAAACCACCAATAGTGGTAACTAAAGATGCCCCAAATTCCCTCAAAAGTCACGTTTTGGAAATTAAATCCGGAAGCGATATAATCGAAAGCATAGCCGCTTTCGCGAATCGCCGAAGCTGCGGCGTATCCGTTTTGAGCGGCAGCGGTATTGTAACGAATGTTACGTTACGCCAGCCGGCCACGGTGGCCGTGGCCGGAGGCGTAATTACGCTTCACGGGAGGTTTGAGATTTTGTCTTTATCCGGCGCGTTTTTACCCGCGCCGAATAGTCCAGTTGGAGCAACTGGACTAACTGTGTACTTGGCTGGTAGCCAAGGACAAGTTGTTGGTGGAAATGTTGTGCGTGAATTAATAGCATCAGGGCCAGTTATTGTAATTGCTGCATCTTTTACAAATGCAACATTTGAAAGGTTACCAATAGTGGAGAATGATGAAGAAGAAGTGGAGAATAATGTAAATGAAGGGATGCATATGCAATTACCTACAACTTCAGGGGTTGGTAATGTAAATTGTGATAATTTGCAAGTTGATCATCCATCTCCTTCTACTTCTATGCCTATGTACAATTTAGCCACTAATGTTTTGCCTAATGACCAAATGCACCATGAAGTTTTTTGGACTCCTCCTCCTTCAAGGCCTACTCCATATAGTTAGTTATTAATTATCCTTTTTAATTAGAAACTTTTATAATGTTGTTTACTTTTTGTGATTTTTTTCCTTTTAATTAGGTTTTAGGTTATGTTTGTAACTTTGAATCCCTAGAAGTTTTATAAATTTGGTTTGTTCTATAAGCTACTATCTTTTTTGTACAAATTGTTTGAGTTTTCCTTGATGTAGGTTGAGACAATATTGTCTAGACATGGAGGAAGATTCAGATACATTCATCTTGTGATTCAGGTATCATTTACCTATTTAATTTATCATATGTATATTTTTTAATATATGATGTTTGAAGATGGATATAGAATTTAAACTTGATGGTTCAATCTTTAGGTTCTTATCACGGAATGTACCATGTAAGTTCAAGGATTTAATATTGATTGAAATCTCTAATTCTTTTCTTATTTAAGTTTCTTAGTGTCACACCAACGATAACATACTCGATATAGTTCCATAAGTGGGTAAGTGAGGTCGGGGATGATAAGGTATATACAGATCTTAACCCTAATTTTCTGAAAGATGGTTTTTGATGGACTCTTAGATAAAGAACTGTTTAGTTCCTACTACACCTTCTAGTTTTGGTGAATAGATATTTAGGTAGAATTATAGCTATTACTTTACTATATTTTTGTTTAGTCATTTGGTATTTATCAATTCAAATTTGCGTCGTATAGTGCCGATTTAGGGGAGAAATGCTACTACCTACTAGAAATTTTTCCATTTTCATAGTTCAAATCGACGACTTTTGATTAAAGATCGAATGACTTCCTATTCATCACATAACATTAATTCCTCTTGGTTGTCTGAGTTGATTTTGAATATTTTGAGTTCTAGTTTTCTGTTCACATTTTAATGAAAACTGCAATTATCTATACCTTTCCAGACTTTAAATTAAAAGTGATTATCATAGTAGATTAATTGAAGGCTGGAGACTAGTTATGGTTGTACCGCTCACTAGTGGATGATATTATTTATTTCTTAATTAGAGATTTTGGATTCAAGCTTTAGGTATGAGAAAAATCTCAGTAGGGACTAGGGAGCGTTTCCCCTTCCCCTGAATGGGGTTTTACATGGAGTGAATTTGAAATAGTTGCGCTTCAATGTGGATATCGTACACCGGATGAGAAATAGAAAAAATTAACTTATTTTCGTAATATAGTTTTTTTTTTTCTTTATTTCCTTCCCGGTATTTAGTGTCCGTTTTGGGGTTTTAACTTGTTTGAACATGTTGCCAAAAAGTCTCAATTTTAGCTTAAAAGGGTAATAATAGTGCTGTTTGGTAAGAAAACCTTGGATCAAATGAAGGGTTTTAGGTTCGAAATCCTCTGCATGTTTTCTCGATTGAGCTCGTCTCAACTTGCCTAGTGTAGTTTATTACCTCTTATGTATGGTTTGTGATGTCATTACACTAAAGTGAGATTTACCTTGTACCTGCCTGAAGAACAACAAAACCTAGTACATTTTCTTTTGGTCTTGTTAAGGGTAAAATAATTTCTGTCTGGCTATTAATTGATATTCCTTTTGTCTAATAATACTTGTCCACTATTGACTTTGCACACTTCTTAAGAAATTATAAATAAAAGGTTATTTTACTATATCACCTTTTGAATATAATAAATATAATGTTTTGAAATATGTAATAGGGAAATGACTTTAATTAATGATAAGGGTAAATTAGGAATTAAGTGTAAAATTATTCATAAAGTGGATAAATATTATTTAATATTTTAAAATAGTATAGTGGACAATTATGATTGAACGGAGAAAATAGTACTATTGTCTTGCTTCATAGGAAAGAAGAAAATGTTAGATTTGTGTGTCAATTAAATTGGCTTTATCTGGCAACTGCATATGGGACGTTGGGAAGTTCTAGTACTAATATCTGTATTTCATTAAATGCGACCAATTGTTACTTTGGGCTTCAATCAAAAAACACATGCAGATGATATTGATAATTTTCTGCTCAACCAACTCGGACATTATTTCACTAATGATTTTTCTAGGGGGTGTAATAAGATAAATAAATGTGGCGTTTCATCTTTTATTTGACCCTTAATTTGTTCTTTTTATTGTACATTGTTTGGACATGTAATTGACTTTTTAAACTAAAATGCATAGTCAATATTGCCAACTACTACTTCATGGTTAAATAGGAAAATTAAAGTAAAATACAATCTTGTTTTTTCATAGATAAAAACTTTGGCCCAGTGTGAAATTATGAGTTAGTCTCTCCTTGAGAATCACATCATTCACCTGTCACGTATTGCCACTCAAGAAAGCAATAGCTCGAAAAAGGTATTTTCCCTTAAACGACTAATATGACCACTAGCTTGATTAGATAAACCTTAACCGCTCTTAGTTTTTGGATCGAATGAAAAAGGTGCGAGCTAAGAGAGAAGTGAAAGGTTTACACAACCGTAAGAACTAAAGGTTGCTCCACAACAATAACTGAAGCAAAAGTAAATTCAACCTTAGCGGATTAGAAGGCTAGCTAGCGTAATAAAAAAGGCGAACTTTCTTGTGTTTTGTTTTCCAGTCATGTTTTCAATGAGAGTATCATATAGACAGTAAAATATAAAGGGAATATATTTTTAATATCTCGAAAGGCTCTTATAGTTTATATTGTGCGATCACTAAATTAAGAGTCTTGCACTCTATCAACTGAGCTAATTGTACTGGAGAATCCAATGTAAGTCGCAAATATACAATGCATTGATAACATTGTATTGGGCCAGGGTCCAATATTGAGCAAATTAAGCTTATATGGATGCAGTTGAAAAATATTATAACAAAAATAAGCCCTTCAAATATGTAAAGTGATTTTTCTGATTAAAGCAAGAAAAATAAGTTTCAAGAAAGAGGGAAAAAAGGGTCTTTGAATAAATGGACAAGGAAAGACACTGAAAGAGCAAAGAGAAACTGGACAAAAGAGAGAGGAACTAAAATACTAAACTAATTAAATAGTTGTTCATTCAACTGATTAAATTAAAAATAGTTGGCGATATAAAATATGTGTAATTCCTGTACATTATGTGTGTGCTTGTGTATAATGTGATAATATATTGAAAAGTAGTAAATTTGTTTGGCTATTTCCGTAAAGATCCCAAAAAAAAAAGTGCTTGTATATAATGTGATACCAAAAAAAAAGTGCTTGTGTATAATGTGATAACATAGAAAAGTAGTAGTAAATTTGTTTGGCTATTTCCGTAAAGATTCCCCCCCCCTCCCAAAAAAAAAAACATGAAGATAGAGACTCATTCGACTAAGAAAAAACTTCTCATATGTGTCTACAAACGCCCACCGTGGGGACCGAACCCACGACCATAAGGTTAAGAGCCTTGCGCTCTATCAACTGAGCTAGACGGGCAACACATTTGTAATATATTTATTACTTAGAAATATTTTTAAGTAATTAGAAAAAGGAATTTGTATGAATATGCTAGCACAACTTCCTTTAAGAAATAATTATAATACTAATAATAACATATCTCAAAAGGATAACGTACACAAGAACAACTTATACGGTTTTAATGTATTGCATAATTAGAAAAGCTACTTTTTATAGTGAGATGATTGATATCACAATATGCCTTCATGTAATATATGTTAGGGGAGAAAATATGTACAATGAAAATGGTTCATCTGAATTTCTTTCTTCAAAAATTATATCGCACGAATAGGATTATAGCATTTTCTTAAATTATCTTTTAACTGAAGTTATTAAATTTAAAAAAAAAACTTATTTCTCGCCATTTTTTTTTTATTTGGAGCATAAATAATTGTATTTATGAGAATTCCTCTTCTTCTTTTTCCACTTTGAATATGTGGTGCCAATAGGTGAAAACGAGTTGCACTAAACATTTTAAGCGAAAATTTCATCCCTACACTTGACTTTCTACTTTTGGAATTGGATTGTGGGGAGGGGGGACAATGAAAATAACTTCCATTGTTGTTAATTTATTTTGGATGTGTCGGAATATTTCATTTAGATATTCGAATTAAATCATATATACTCAATCAATTCAACTCTCGATAAAATGCTCCAGCTAGGCACTTTCGATAATTTAAGCTTTTTTTTAAAAATAAAAATAAAATAAGTACATTTGTTTTCATTCATCTATATAGTTAAGTTAGACAAGTAAAATATGTCATCTTCTTTAATCATACACATTAATCTTAAGTGAAAATGTTAGGGGATTAAACTTATTGAGGCAATAACTACCTAACAAACGAATGAGAACGCAAAAAAAAAAAAAATCAAAATTTGAACCAAATTATTGTTATTCTTTGTGGGTGTGTATTAGTCAGTTCGGTACGGTTTTAAGTATTATCAGTTTGGTTTATCGGTTTTTGATTTTTAAATGTGCTAAATCGATAATCAAACCAATAAGATATTTGCTTTTGGTTTGTCGTTTTTTGATCTTTAACGGTTCGGTTTAACCAATAAGAAAATGCTTTCAAAACAAATACTATATGACTTGTCCGACAATTTGACACGAAATAAAAAAAGAGACAAATCAAATTACTCGTTGAGTGCAAAAATTCTGCTTAGTATAGTTGAAGTATAGCAAATGCTTACAATTCACAACTCTAGTCGTTGCGTAACCCTTGCCATCATCATTGTAAACCCTAGCCATCACCGTTCTTAGTTCTTTAGGTTTTGTCGTTGTTAACCTAAAGACTAAAGTAATACTAAAACCTAAAGGGTAAATGTAAAGAGCAGAGTTAAGTAGAGTTAATTGTGTAGGGTCCTTATGATTATAGTCTAATATAGTGATTATATTAATATTTTTTGTTTGATATTTATGTATGACTTAAAATTAAAATCATTATACTCTTTATGGGTTGTCTGTTAATCCAATAACCAATATCGAACCAATAATTAATTTTTTTTTATAAAACCATTAAATAACTGTTAATCAATAACCCAATAACAATAAATCAATAACATTTTTTTCGATTCGATTTTTGCATGCACCTAGTATATCATATGATTATATAGCAAAGATTCAGTTATACCTTGAAAAAAAGTGCAATTGTGCTTTTTCCTATTAACACGCCAAATAAGAATTAATTAGTATAAATGTCTACAAACCTATAGTTTTAAGTACGTAATTAATTGTTTAATAGAGTACTTTAATTCAGCATCCTTTCATTATTTCAATTAATTTTTTTAATGGAAAAAGATTTATAACTAATTTATAAGGGACCAGATAATAAATTAATGGGTAAAGTTGGCGTATATGTCAATGAAACTCATAAATTAATACTAATGTACTTATTAGCTTCCGTTCTCATTTCCTCCCTTCGTTTAGCCGTAGAGTCAGAATTTTGAGTAAAAATTTAAAAAATTTAAAATAAATATACAAAAATAAATAAATTAATAATAACAAATTCAGTACAATCACACAAGATAAAAGTTATTATTTACTATAAAATTATAAATTTTTAAATTTATATATATATATATATATGATTTTTCAACGTTGAAATTCAAATAAACCTCTTACACCCCGATCGTTGCCTCTTCCTTCCCTAAGTCAAGCCAAAACTCCTTTTGTTAACAATAAAGAAATCAAAAATTGCCAAGGTGGTACTCACGTTAATAATATTCTTTGTGCAAATAGTGTTATGCTAATTGTCGCAATGATTTAATTATAAAATGATGGCATGGCTTATCTTGATGATACTACTGAAAATGCAACTTTACTGACCTAAAGTTGATTTTAATAAAATTAAACAATAATCTACTTATTAAAAAAACACCATATATTTTATATGTTTATCATAGGTTTGCTTTTCTTCTTTCTACTTTTTCTGTGATAGTATTAGATTATTTTTTCTTGAATCGAAGATTTATCGGAAAATAACCTCTTTATCTTTAATTTAAGGAAAAAGTAAGGTCTACATATGCTTCAGATCTCACTTTAATAAACTGAATATGTTGTTGTTGTTATCCTATGTTTTATAAAAACAACTATACATCAACTTAACTAATTAGATTACAAGTTTATGGAGTTAATTATAATTTCAAGTTGGAATATTGAGAGAGTTGCAAAGAAATAATAATTGATTTGACTTCACTGAAAAAATATATATTACATTTCAATTTGTAACAATAGAGTAGTTAACCAACTAATTCATCATAGTTAGATTGACCAATTATCCTCCTAATCACGGCATTAAGGTTGCAAATTGACATTTTATTTTGGAATTGATCTCTTACCAACGCTCTTCTTTTTTTCTTTTTCTTTTTTTAAAAAGAGTTTAGGTAACATTATAATGGTTACAACTCTACTTTCTAATATTCAACTTTATCTGTCCAAGAAAATTATAAAGTATAATCTACTAGTCAATAAATTATAAATTTGATTTTAGTAGAATCATCATAAAATATTAGTAGGTGATTTTTTTTATCTAGGATGGACAATAATGCTACTACTTGATAGTTGTGTTGGCGGGAGGCAAAGGTGAAGCCCGAATTAGATACTTGTGAATTATCAATTCTAATTTTATAAGTTTCTAAATTCTTAATTAATATTCTAATGTATATTCAATAAATATCTAAAACAAATATAGGTAAAATTACTGGATTCCATCGCATACGAAGCTGACATTCTAGCTCCACCACTGATACCTGTTATCTTATTGAAATAATTAAGACGTGCGTAAGATCCCGAACCAACTTAGTCAACTATCCACTCAACTTGAAACCAAGTGTCAACACATCCAAGGTGTAGAGCAATGGATTTGTAGTGCGCCGTTGTGGTAAGTCTACATTCAAGTGTCGGATGATTGGGATACTCTGTCCTTCACTCTCCATCCTTAATTAAAGATATCGTTTCAAATTTTGAATATAAAAAATCTTTTTGAATAGTATCGTCTTTAGAAATAAATCGTACAATAAATAAATCAAAATTAATTAAGCTCTAATATAAATATCAAACACTGAACACAAAAAAATTTAAAAAAACTTAAAAATCACATTTGAAAATCACCCACCACAACCTTTAAACTCCACTCTTTCTTCATTCCTTTGTAATCACACAGACAAATCACATGTGGCAAATCAAAGTTGAACTCTACAAAAAGAATGTCTAGATTCAGCTATAAATCATCACCCCACACAGTTCTTCAACTCTACAAACAAATTTCAATCTAACTATGCCATGGCCAAGCAAATTACACCAACCCTTTTCTTGATTCTCCATTATTTGCTGTCAAGAACAGTTTTTTCTGATGAATTTGTGTATAATGGCTTTAATGGGGCTGAAGCTAGTAATCTTACTGTAAATGGGGTTGCTCAGATTTTAAAGAATGGTGCTTTAAAGCTTACAAATGAAACATCTAGAGTTGTTGGTCATGCTTTTTACAAAAATCCGATTAAATTCAAGAATTCCCAATCTGGTAAAGTTTCTTCCTTTTCTACTGCTTTTGCTTTTGGGATTGTTCCTGAATATGCTAAGTTAGGTGGGCATGGTTTTGCTTTTACAGTTTCAAGGACTAAAGAGATGAAAGGGGCTCTTCCTAGTCAGTATTTAGGTCTTTTAAGTCCAAGTAATATTGGGAATTTTTCAAATCATGTATTTGCTGTTGAATTTGATACTGTTCAAGATTTTGAATTTGGTGATATTAGTGATAATCATGTTGGTATTGATGTGAATGATTTGAAGTCTAATGCTTCAGTAAATGCTAGTTACTTCTCTGAAGGAAGTTTTAGTAAACAGAAGCTTTTACTTCAGAGTGGAAAGACAATTCAGGCTTGGATTGACTATGATTCAAGTAGAAATGTGTTGAATGTTACACTTTCGCTTTCTTCAACAAAACCAACTTTTTCAATTTTGTCTTTCCCTGTGGACCTTTCTCTAGTTTTTGAGGAATTCATGTTTGTTGGATTTTCTGCTTCAACTGGTTTGCTTGCTAGCTCACATTATATATTTGGTTGGAGTTTCAAGATGAATGGAAAAGCTCAATCTTTGGATCTTGATTCATTGCCTTCTCTCCCTAAGCCTAAGAAGGACCAAACAATCTTGATTGTAGCTACCACGATATCGGCTGTTGTGTTTCTTGTATTTGGACTCATTTTAGCCTTGTATGTCATTTGGAAAATCAAGAACATAGATGTGATTGAGCCTTGGGAACTTGAGGTAGGTCCACATAGGTTTTCTTACAAGGAGCTAAAGAAGGCTACAAGGGGTTTTAGAGATAAAGAGTTACTCGGGTTTGGTGGATTTGGTCGAGTTTATAAAGGAACACTGCCTAAGACGAATACCGTTGTTGCTGTTAAGCGGATACATCATGAAGCAAAACAGGGTCTTCAAGAATTTGTGTCTGAAATCGCGACTATTGGTCGCCTTAGACATAGAAATTTGGTTCAGCTCTTAGGATGGTGTCGGCGAAGAGGTGATTTGTTACTTGTTTATGACTTTATGCCTAATGGAAGCTTAGACAAATACATTTATGATGAACCAAGAGTTACTTTAACTTGGGATCAGAGATTCAACGTTATTAAAGGTGTGGCTTCTGGTTTGTTGTATTTACATGAAGAATGGGAACAAACTGTGATCCATAGAGATATTAAAGCAGGGAATGTGTTGTTAGATTCCGATATGAATGGACGGCTTGGAGATTTCGGACTTGCTAAGTTATACGAGCATGGAGCAAATCCTAGCACAACAAGAGTAGTCGGTACGTTGGGTTACTTAGCTCCAGAATTAACCAAGACCGGAAAGCCCACACCAAGTTCAGATGTTTTTGCCTTTGGTGCATTGCTGCTAGAAGTTGCTTGTGGGAGGAGGCCAATTGAGGCAAAGGCATTGCCTGAGGAGTTAATCCTAGTGGATTGGGTATGGGATAAATGGAAGGAAGGTGCCATTCTTGAAGTGGTTGACTCGAGATTAAATGGCGAATATTATGAGATGGAGGCCATAATGGTGCTTAAATTAGGACTCATGTGTTCAAATAATACACCATCTAAGAGACCTAGCACGAGGCTAGTGGTGAGATACTTAGAAGGGGAGGTGACACTCCCAGACACGCTGGCAGCTCCCGATGAATATGATGGAAAGAAGGGTGGTACTAGTGGTATGGAGTTAGAGAACTTCATAGATTCCTATCCGTCTTCGTCTTATTTTGAGAAAGTAAGCACATGGTCATCAGCTTATGACGGTGAAGGCGATATTGATATTGAAGCTAATTCAGTAACGCCATTAACGGATTCTGGCAGAGAGGACAACAGGTAGCTATGCAAAATGGAGGGACCATTCTACTTGCCCTCCCAAACTCCCTCCATATTTTAGTACTTCTTTTTATGGTTTGATTTTTGAACTTAAATGTAAATTATGGCTTTTGAAAAGAAAATGATATTAGTATCAACCATTTCTATGGTTTTGAGAATATTGGTGTTAGTAGGATGTGAATATATTTTTGCAATCAAGTCAATTTTGAATCTTGATGAAGCTTTGTCCATTTCAGAAGAATTCTGACTTCATTTGGTTCCTTTTCTATTTCTCTAATGTTCTTGTTCTCAATTCATCACTTTTATGGCTATTGAGCAAAATAAGTTAATAACAATCATAACCAAGATGTAAAAACAAGGCATAATATATAAACAAACACTAAATGTGGCTTCACCTGACAAGTAAGTATTCCAACTTTGAGAGTGCATATCTAGGCACTTCAACATGGTCTCATCTAACAACTAAACAGTACTCCAATTCGTCCCTATTGTGTCTCGTAGATACTCAACTTTGACGTGACACATAAATTTTACATGTGTTTAGACGATTATTTTGTATGTTGAAGTGTTCAACCGAGACAGTGAAGACAAATTAAGGTGTTAAGATGTGAATAGTCAAAGTTGGAGTGTTTACTTGTCAGCTGAGGCCAAATTTGAGTGTTTGTTTATGCATTATGCCTTAAAACTATTATGGCAATATTTTGTTATATGGTGAACTGTCTCAAATCTTTTCTTTGCCACCTTGAAATGATATGGACAAACCAGCAGCCCAAGAGATGTATTGGTGACAGACAAGTTATATCAATGGACAAAAGTTCCTATGTCTTAATATGACTGGGCGTGAAGTTTGAGAAAGTAAATGATGCTTCTAAATTTCATGATCTTAAACTAAATATGTGTACAATGTACAAAAATGTCCTTTTTGAATCTTGTGGTTGTAAACATGTTAGATAGAATGTTGAAATTGAAAAGCCAGTAACAATAGAAAATGACATTCTTGTTGAAACAGACTAAAAAGAACAGTAAGACACGTTAAATTGAAAATATTGCCATTTATTCTCCTTCTTTGTCTTTCAAGACCTTCATTATATTCATAAAGAAGAAAACAAAAGAACAACAGCTAAGTCAATAATGGCATTTTATGACAGTTTCCACCAGCTAATTATTATTGTACAGAATCAAATTTTTACAGTCAAATAAGCACGTTTGGGAATCACAAAATGAAGATAAGATTAGACATATGTCAAAAAAATACAGAACTTTCTTCATAGTTGTCAAATCTCCTAGTAAAAATTTGCAAAACATGATGAATGTTGGACGTGCGAACAAAGTCTCATATCGAAAGTTGATACGAAAAATCTGCATACTAAGGTATGATATTCTTGAATGATATGAGACATGTTGGAAAAAAATCACAGGGGCTACTTGGCTCAAAACAGACGATATCACAATACATTAAAAATATATTTAGGTTGATTTTGCCCTAATATATCTAATTTTGACTGTCTATTTATGTATTTGACCAATGATTACAATGACAAAAGGCTTATATAACCTCCACCAAATCTCTTATGTTTTCTCAAATGAATGAATTCTTTTCCTCCACTCGGAGTCTGATATTTGCATTGAAGATCGTACATTGCAGAGCTCATACTTTTTCTTTTATGAGGACTCGAACTCAAAATCTCTTATTAAGAATAGACCAGAAACCATGTTGGTAAATGAAGGGCAGAGCCAAATATCATGCTGGAACATGGGATAATTTATGGGAGTACTACTCCCTTTGTCCCTAATTACTTGTCCACTTTTTCATTTATAGTTGTCCCTAATTACTTGTCCATTTTGACAAATCAAGAAAGAATAATTTTTTTTACCTACTATATCCTCAATTAAATGACTAATTACTTTGAAAAATGCAGAACTTTTCATCCACTTCATAATTAATAGGGGTAAAATGATAAACTCATTATGTCATTAAATAATTTCTTAATAGGTGTGCCAATTTAAAAATGGACAAGTAATTAAGGACAGAGGGAGTATTTAACAGCCCATGTGGCTTAAAGCCTTGAAAAAAACCAAGCCCAAACTGTGCTAAATATGTTATAATGGACCCTAACAACTAGAATAAATTACTATTATAGAACATAATTGGGACTTGCTTCAGTAGGAGTAATAAAGAATAAAGTAGGGAAGGGGTGTCAAATGACTGAGTTTGGTTAAATTTGAGCGGGTTAAAAGGGATTGAGTTAATAAAATAGGTGGATTCATTAAGTTATGAGAGTTGAGTTGAGTCAAGATGAGCTAAACAATGGGTCAATGCTATTATAAACAGAGGCGAATTCAACATTTGAAGATTTTGGGTGTACCAATATTACCTTAGCTCAAATATGAGCTCTAAAATAAACTTAAAATAAAAATTGTGAAATAAACACTCTACCTGGATTCAAACCCAGGTCTCGCGAGTGGATTCTCTAGCTTGTGCTAGCAGCATAATGACACTCCTATGCTTTTCATGGGTGCACTGTTAATTATATAATTTCTGTCAGTTTCTCAAGATAGATATACATATATATACTTGATTCTGGAGGGATGAGTCTGCCTCTGATTATATATAACATAGCAAATAAAAAAATATTATTAATTAATTTTGATAAGATTTTTTATGAGTCAACTTGAGCTATAGGCTTAGCTAAATCAATTCAACTTTAGATGGACATATTGTGTCGATTAAAATAGACTGAACTAATAAATAAACGAACATTAATCTACCTAAATTTGAATGGGTTGACCCGGCTAGATTGTAGTCCAGGCCCATGAAACTTTATCCTTTTTGCAGGCCTTCTTATTTTTAGCTTCAAGTGAAAAAGGGCTTATTTAAGCAAATACTCCTTTTTTTAACCTACTATTTAGATTTTGCTCATAGTTTTAAAACTTAGTGCTAATTTTGTCCTTGAGACTAGTAAATTATTAGACTGTGGTCTAACATTTACAAAATTTATAGATAATGGTGTTAACTTTTCCTCCTAAATTTTTTAGTAAATTCCAAAGAATGGTTTAAAAACTTTAACTTGCTAGAAAAATAGCGTAAGATTTCATTCAATGAAATTTTGATCTAGACCTACTCAAGTGAATGAAGGGTTTGGTTCAAGAGGCTAGTCTGGACTCGCAATAAAAAATGAGATTATTTACTAAATAATTGTGCTAAAAAAGCGAACATATGTGAGGTTGATTCATATGCTATTAAATGGAATTGGATAATGTAAAGATTTTTACGGGATCAAATTTAGTTTAATCATTTTTATCAGGCTATAACATTTATCATACCATATCTAAATATTTTTACATAGGTCGTGCATTAAATCAGAGATAAATTTAAAATTTGAACGGTATGAGTTTCACCTTTCATCATTCTTTGTTTAAAAAATAAGAAGCAAAATTAAGCGCTTGTCGAGGAGATAGCTAAGCCTTAGCTAGTTTCAACTTAATTTATCATGAAATCAACAACCCATTTTGGTATAAGTTCTCTCTACTATAAATTACTTATATATTTACTAAATTGTCGATATAAATATAAAATCTAAGCAAAAATAATTAGAGTCATGAAAATGCATACGCGATATTCTAAATCTACCGCTATAACGCAAATAAAATAAAAATAAAAATGTACAAGTAGGCTAAATTGCCATGAGAGATTGTAAATTGTAATTATTTGGAGTTCCAAGAATTGCTCTTTTTGTCCTCGAGATCTATAATTGTAGGAATAAGTGCAAAATTACTTTATTAAGCTCAAAGCATAATTGCACTTTGCACACTAAAAAGCTCCTTTATTAAGGACAACCCACCAATTAATATTAAAAAATAAAAAAAGTAAGAGGTGTCATTAGAAAATTAATCACTTTTTTTAGTGGATGAGATTTTAAGGAAACTATTTTTTCGTAACTTTTTCACATGCCAAAGTGGAAAATTAGCTACTAAACCATTTCCAAATCCTCCATTAACCAATTAAATAAAAGAAATTAGTAAAAGTAAAGTAGACACAATCATGATACATTATCCTGTAAAAATAACCAATAAAGATTGAATTTAATACTCCTAACTTATAAGAACAAACATATATCGCCCATCTCAAATTATCTATAGAGTTTTTAAATTAATTATTTTAAATTATTTATTATTATAAAAGATTTAAATAAAAAAAATTCTCTCATTTTATCTTTAATTTAGAATAAGAATTTAAGTAACAATGTACACCATCATACATACTTTTTACATTATTAATAAATTTTAATTCGCGATAGCATGTCAATTAACATAAAGGGTCTCTATACTTTTGATTTCTCAGTTATTAGTAAATTCTAATTTTAATCTCAATGATATATGATTAAAAATATGCTATTCTAATCCCTTTGCTAGTAAATATTAATAATTTTTCATAATTATTAATCGTTCTACTACATAAATTGCACATATTTTAGTCTAGCATGTAGTATTACTACATATTTGAGGATATTATAATTCTTAAAATAGTTTCAAATTCGATATGTTTCTTATAAAAAAGAACAAAAAGAACACATGTTTAACCAATTAAAGATAAATGTACATAGTCATATAACACAAGAACCAAAAATAAGAATTTATCAATAACCAATGATCGATCAAAAGTTATATCATCCTTAATAAAATTTTATTCAGTATATAAAACTTAAACTCCGATATAGTAATAATAATAATACTTTTTCTCTAGAAAAGTGGAACATGGAGAAACTGCTCATCGAGTACCTCCGTTGTAACTGCTACCACTTCTTCTACATTACATTTGCAGTTATATTTTTTCTTCCAAAATAAAAACTTTGCTTTAAATTTTTTTCTCACTTTGTTCAAAATCAAGAACAAAAAATAATTCAGAAGAATATGAGAACTAATTTACATCTCTTGCTCTTCCTCTGTTTGTCCTGTTATCTATCTATCTCAAGTAATAATTCTCTCCCCTATATATAAGTTTTTTTTTTATGTTTGTTAAGTCGCGAAGGGGAGCCTTGGAGCAACAGTACAATTGTCTCCATATGGTTCGAGTCCAGTAAAGGCATATTATCTAGGTAGATGTGTAATCACCTACTGATTCTTGCGTCAGGATAGACTGTCTAGATCACTTGTCCTTCCTTTGACCTAGTGTAAATGCAGAATGCTTCGTACACTGAGTTGTTTTTTGTCTATGTTTGTTAAACTTTTCATAGATCAATAATGTTAGTAAGCTTTTTCCTCCAAGAAAAATTCTAAAAAGACTAATTGGTATTATCTCAATTCTATTCATCTTAGATTGTTAAATTGCTTAGAATTATGCCCAATCCACAAAATTTGCATGTGTTTGTTAAGTCATGAAACGGAGCCTTGGAGCAATAGTGCAATTGTCTCCATGTGGTTCGAGCTATGGAATCAATCACTTATGTTATGCAGGGTGTAGGGAAGGCTAGGCAGCCTACCCTGACGTAATGGTCTCCATGTGGGTTGAGTAGTGGAAATGCTTGTGTCAGGGTAGGCTGTCTAGATTACAGGCTACCTAGCGTAAATGCAGAATGCTTTGTGAATCGAGTTTTCTTTTTGTACAAATTGTCTAATGTTGTTATGATATGTGCAGATGGAACTCAATTGATTATAGTGAACAATTGCAAAGAAAGTATATGGCCAGGAATTCTTGGCACAGCAGGGCATGAAACACCAAACAATGGTGGATTTCATCTCAACATTGGCCAACAAGTAGTAATTCAACTTCCTAACCTATGGTCAGGAAGAATATGGGGCAGACAAGGTTGTTGTTTCGACGAAAATGGTAAAGGATCTTGTCAAACAGGGGATTGCTCCGGCCTCCTGAATTGTTTAGGGGCCGGAGGAATCCCCCCTGCAACACTCGTGGAAATGACATTAGGAACCTCAAACAATCAAAAACATTACTATGATGTAAGTTTAGTTGATGGATTCAATATTCCTGTTTCAATGATACCAATTCGCGGTAGCATTGGCTGTGGTGTTGCTGCTTGTGAAGCTGATTTGAATCAATCTTGTCCAGAATACTTAGCTCTCAAGTGTCAAGGCAAAATTGTGGGATGTAAAAGTGCTTGTTTAGCTACTAATTCACCAAGATACTGCTGCACAGGGGAATTTGCTAGTAAAAACACTTGCAAACCAACTGCGTTTTCGCAGTTTTTTAAGACTATTTGTCCTAGGGCTTATAGCTATGCATTTGATGAATCTACTGGACTTAAGAGTTGTAAGGCGCCGCGCTATCTCATTACATTCTGCCCTCCTACTTAATCGTACGAGCATTTCTACTGTCCTGTTAAGAAAATGGACCTTGGACGTAAGTAATTAACATGTATGTTCATGTGTTAACTCAATGTGTGCAACTTCTTTTTTTCCATTCTTCTTACAAGTTTTTGTATTTAACATGTAAGTTCATGTGTTAACTCAATGTGTGCAACTTCTTTTTTTTCCATTTTTCTTATAAGTTTTTGTATTGATCTGTCATCTGTCAATATGAATGAACAAACTATTTCTATCAAACTACTGGACTTAAGTGTTGTTAATAGTACGAGCATTTCTACTTTCACGTTAAGAAAATGGACCTTGGACGTAACATGTATGTTCAAGAGTTAATTCAATGTATGCAACTTTTGTTTTTCATTTTTCTTACAAGTCTTTGTATTGATATGTCTATTGATGAACAAACTATTTCTATCAAACTACTGGACTTAAAGAGTTGTTAGCAGTGCGAGCATTTCTACTGTCACGTTAAGAAAATGGACCTTGTACGTAAGTAACATGTATGTTAAAGTGTTAATTCAAATGTATGCAACTTTTTTTTTCTTTCCATTTTACTTATAAGTCTTTGTATTGATCTGTCTATTTATGAATAAACTATTTCTATCAAACTATTATACTTACGAGTTGTTAATAGTACGAGTATTTCTACTGTCGCATTAAGAAAATGGACCTCAGACATAACATGTATGTTCAAGTGTCAATTCGATCTATGCAACAACAAAAAAATTTGATTGTTACAAATTAATACTTGAACAGATTCATTTTCTTCGCGAAAGTAGAAATGCTTAATCGCAATGTATGTTCAAGTGTTAATTCAATAAAAAAAAATTGTTGTTGCATATACCGATTTTCCACTAAATATTTTTAAATGAGAAAATAGTGATTAAAGCAAAATTAAAAAAGGGATTAAGTAGTTGATATAACTTTTTTTTTCCATGCTAATGTTAGCATTAAATAACTACATAAAATAGCAATAGTCAAATTTAAATTTTTTCAAAACATCATTAATAAAATTAGTTTAATCAAATACACTTTGAAACATTTTTTTTAAAGTGCGTTAGATTAACATATGGAGGTATGAAACATAGAGATACTTCACTTAAAAACTAAGATTAGATTTTCCAAATTCAAAGTTTTCCTAAATGGACATAGCCAGACAACTAGCAGCTGGTAATTTTTACAAGAAAGTACTAATTTTAATTAGTGATATTTAAGTGTGATTTTGATATTCCAAGTACAATGATTATCTTCATGTGAAAGTTTAATTAGGTACAACTATTTATTTAACTACTAGTCTACTATGCATCAAGCAGCTGGTCAACCATTTTTTACAAATTCTTATTTTCTTTATTTATTTTGCCTCTTGGCTCATGAAACAAATTAAACAAATAAATAATAAATATAAGGTATAATTTATTAATTTATCCTAATTTATTAGATGTTTCTTGAGATTTGAACACTATTAAAAAGACGTAATTCTTTAATGTAAGGTCACTATTAAAAAAATACTATTTTTACCATTGAAAAATGTTCAGTGTTATTTTCACCTATGTTTTAATTGAATTGGTGAGAGAGAAAAAATAGTAATGTTTTTAAATGGAAAAATTATAAATTTTTTTGTTATTTCAATAAAAATATGTTTTCCACCTTGTATTTTTCCAGTGACCTAACTTGATGGGAAAGATCTAATTTAGTCACCTAAAATTGAGCAAAGCATTTTTGGATTGAGATTAAAGACAAATTCAAAATTTAAATTTTATAGATTCCAAATTTTAGAACAACGCTCGAAAGTGTTAGCAATTAAATTCTAAATTAAATATATTAATATAAAATTATTAAATTCTCCCAAACTCGTATTCTAAATTTCTGACTTCTGCCCCTAATCACCAGACACTTGGACCCATCCTTTAAAAAAAATAAAAAAATGAGAGAAGATTAAAAAAGTTGGTAGAGTTAAGTAACCAATCTTTGCATTTAAATGTGTCCTAATTTATGTGACATTTTTCATTTTTCGTGAGTCAAACAGTTTAAGTTTGATCGGAAATTTGGGCATGAAATCTTCAAAAAAAATTCAAATGATATTTATATATTTGTAAACTACGTAAAAAGTATTATATAAGTCACAATAATTGATAATTCAAAATGTTTAAAAGATCTATGAGTTTTTTTTAGGTTTTCCACCCGGTGTCCGGTACCCACATTAGAGCCTGACTAAATCCCACATTGGGAGGTAAAGCGCTCCCTAACAAATGTGATTACGTACCCAAGGGGACTCAAACCCGAGACCTCTTGGTTAAGTAGGAAGGAGTACTTACCACTCCACCACAACCATTGTTGGTGATCTATGAAAAATTTACGATCAAAGATAGACTTGTTTAAATCTCAAAATCGGAAAAATGCCACATATAAAATTGGACGGAGGGAGTCTAAAAATTAAGCATAGATCTTATCTTATAATATAAATAAGTCTTCCATGCATCAAATATTAGTTGTGAAACAAATAAACAACCTCAATTCTCTCATAACACCACACTAAAAAAAACATTATTACACTATACAAAAAACACTCAGAAAAAAAAAACACAAAAATTCCAATGGATTCTATTGTTTCTGAGCTTGAAGGAGTTCTTTTGAAAAACCCTAATCCCTTTTGTTACTTCATGTTATTAGCTTTCGAGGCATCGGGTGTAGTTCGATTTGCTCTTTTACTAATGTTATGGCCAATAATTCGATTCCTTGAATTTTTTGGGAGAGAGGAATACGGATTAAAACTTGCTATTTTGGTAGCCACGATAGGGGTAAAAATATCCGAAATTGAATCAGTGTCTAGAGCTGTCTTACCTAAGTTTTATTTTGATGATATTAATATGGAGGCATGGAGGATATTTAGTTTGTATGATAAAAAAGTTGTGGTGACTAAAATTCCAAAGATTATGGTTGAGAGGTTTGTGAAAGTGCATTTAAGATGTGATGAAGTTGTTGGTAGTGAACTTGTTGTTAGTAAATATGGATTTGCAATTGGATTAATTAAGGATGATTTTGACAAGATTAAAGATGGGATTATTGAATTATTTGGTGATAAACAACCAAGTTTAGGTCTTTGTACACCAAAATGTGGTTCTTCCTTCCTTTCTTTGTGCAAGGTAAGTACACACAAAACTATTTTTTTTGTATTTTCTTAGTCTTAGATCTCAATAACTACCTTATGTTATTTCTTTCGCTTTGGTTATCTTTTTATTGGGTTGTTATTAATTTCTGTTTGAACTAAAAGATTTTGTGTATATATTGAAGTTAAATTCGTGAATATATAGTAAAAGATTTAACTATTATTAATAAGCGGCTAGTTAAAAATAGTCAACTGTTCGTCGACATGTCTGTTTCTAGTCAAGAGTATTTATGAAAATTCAACTTTTCAATTTAGTTGTCTTACTTTTCTTTTTAATCTATTAAATAAAAGTACTAAACTTACAATAATTAACAACTTAAAGATTCAATTGACTCTTTAAATTTCATTTGTGTCATATAAATTAAAATAAAAGAAATAATGTATATAAAATAAGATTGTAAGAAAATCTATGAATTGAACATATTACTTTAACTTCTTGTTGCAGACTAGCATGAAATCTGCTTACTTTTCAAGATTATAAATTTTTCATTTTATAAATATCTTTTGGGTGAACTAGTGATGTAAACATTATTTATATTAACGAATTCTATAAGTTAAACTTAAATCTATGGATAAATTTAAACCAACTGATATATATAGCACATAATCTGTCATATTTTTCTAAGTCACTATTCTTATTTTATGTGTTACATAAAATAAGAATAGTGACTTAGAAAAATATGAAAGATTATGTGCTATATATATCAGTTGGTTTAAATTTATCCATAGATTTAAGTTTAACTTATAGATATCGTTAAAATAATGATTTTTTACCTCACTAGTTCAAATGATCTCATAGTGTATTTTAACTCATTGTTTAAAATGTTGTATGGAACAGGAACAATTACAACCACCATTTTTTAGAAGCAAAAATCAAAACCAGCAACAACAAATTATTATCAATCCATTACCAGTAATTTTCCATGATGGTCGACTTGTTATTCGACCAACACCATTTTTAGCCCTAATAATACTTTTATGGATTCCACTAGGCATTATTATAGCTACAATACGAATTCTCATTGGCTTAATATTTCCAATATGGTCAATTCCCTATTTAACACCTTTATTTGGTGGCAAAGTCATAGTCAAAGGAAATCCACCACTACTACCATCATCATCATCTATCACCAGCACCAATCCAGGCGTACTATTCGTGTGCACTCACCGCACCCTCATGGACCCTGTCATCCTCTCGACCGTACTCCAACGTAAAATTCCAGCCGTAACCTACTCAGTCTCCCGACTCATCGAGATCCTCTCCCCGATACCGACTGTACGTCTAACGAGGGTTCGAAACGTAGACGCACGAAAAATCAGATGTCAGCTCGAAAAAGGAGATTTGATCATGTGCCCTGAAGGGACAACATGTAGGGAACCATTTTTATTGAGATTCAGTGCACTTTTTGCTGAGCTAACCAATAGTATTGTCCCAGTGGCCATGAATTATAGAGTAGGGTTTTTTCATGGAACAACAGCTAGGGGATGGAAAGCTATGGATCCAATTTTTTTCTTGATGAATCCTAGACCAATTTATGAGGTAACATTCTTGAATAAATTACCAGAAGATGCCACGTGTTCATCTGGGAAAAGTCCACATGATGTTGCAAATTATGTGCAAAGAATTTTGGGTGAAACATTAGGATTTGAGTGTACAAATTTTACAAGAAAAGATAAGTATAGAATTCTTGCTGGTAATGATGGAATTGTATTAACAAAAAATTCTAACACTAATTATGGGATTAAGAAGTTGATTAACACCTTCATAAATGTGGTAGGCACAAGAAATAAGATGATTATTGAGTTACTTTATTTAAGTTTATTATGTTTTTTTTTTGTTGTACAAATTGAAGGAGGGATTTTCATTCTTTGTTTTTTTTTAATGTTCTTTTAATTATTATTTTTAGGAAATGTTGAATAATATATTGGATTATAATTGCCTTATATATGGCTAGGGTGTGAATTTTATTTATTTCTACTATTTTTCATCAAGAGAGATCTTGTTTTGTTATTCTTTTTGATCAATTGATGTTGTTTATTTTCATTAACAGTTTTTGTTTCCTATTTAACTACGTGAATAAAATTATTGAAATTGATAATAAATAATTGACGTATTTTGTGATAAAATATTGATAATAAGTTGTTCTGTTTATAAAATAATTAAAAATACTCATAATTTATTTATACACAATTATAATTATAGAAGTATCTTTGTAAGGAATAGAATGAACAACAAATTAATATGAAATGAAATGAAAAGAAAGCGAGAGATTCTTTTCTAAGAAGGATATTTTGAGAATTAAAAATATATTAGAAACAAATTAATGAGAAAGTTTTAATCTATTTATAAGGTAAAAATAATCATTTTTTTTTCAAACTATCTACCTATTCCATCTATCTTATTCAACTATCTTGATATCAATAAAAAAATAACACGACTACAACAAATTCATCATTATATAATATGACATATTAATTTTCATCGTTTCATAATATTAATTCAACACACGATATAATAAAATTCAAAAATAGTATATTTAAAATAACATACTCCCCCATATCAGTTTATTTCCTTATTTAACAAATATTTAATAACATTATCATTTATTTATATATATAATATATCCACATTAAATCCCAGTATCCCACTTATTTAACAAAAAATAACCCATAAAAATATACATTTTTAAAGTTAAAATAATACAAAATCTCTCAGTCAAAGAAATAAATATATAAATACTCAATTCGGCCGGAGTCGGACCTTTTGCATGCAAACGACGTCGTTTCATATAGCAAACCCGACATTCATAAACTATTTTTTTTCCTCTAATTTGAAGAGGCAAACATTTTAGCTTTGGCGTTCGAGTCCAATTTCTGGATCTTTCTAGAGTCGACTCGTTCGCTCATAATCCATCAAATTTGATAAATTTTGTTTTGTGTTTCGATCAATCGCCATTAATCAAGGCTGTAAGTATTTGATCTTCGTTCTCTCTATCTAAAAATGTTCTTCATTTTGTGTATGTTATGATTCATTTTAGATGCACCGACAATTTTGTAATCTTGTTGAATTTACTTTTGGATATATGCATTGGTTCTGCTGGTATGCTGATTAATTTTTTGAGTTGTTAAATTTTGGTTTGTTTAATACCGCGAAATGATGTAATCTGAGCGAATTTCAATTTTCAGCTGCTTATTGATGAATTTGGGGGGTTTTAGGCGGAATTATATTTTGATTTTTAGTTGTACAGACTGTAATTAACATTAAACATGTTGTAAAAATTGATGTTGTGAGACTCTTAAAAAAGCTTACTTTTTTTGTTGTTGTGGGAAGTAAAGGGATTCTAACTTGTTTTTGATTTTTATACATTATGATTACAATGGGTTCTTATATTGTATTGACAAAAAAGGAGACTTTTCTGGTAAAGAGGATCTCTAGCTGCCAATTATGAGTCTCTTAGTATGAATTTTTTTTAGTGTAACCCTAAGGGTATGGCTTAGTGGTGAATGAAGTCGGTTAAGAACCATGAGATCTCACGTTCAAATTTTAGTAGAGACGAAACGCTAGGTGATTGCTTTCTATCTGGCCTATCTGTTGCGGGTATGAGGCGATATGTATCCTGTGGAATTAGTTGAGGTGAGCGCAAGTTAGACAACACAGTTATACTAAAAAGAAATGTCGTTTAGTGTATGATATGAATTGTATGAACTCATGTATACTATTAGTGCAATGCTAATACTACCTAGTTTACTTGGTCCCTCGTTCTTTATAACATTTGACTTAAGTCAATGTGAATGTCCTTCCTGCTGCTATCGTCAGTTTTCATTTACTCCATTGTAGACCTGGAGGTATTAAATATGCTCGAGCTTCGCTTGTGTTGGAAAATACATTAGCATGTCTTTGTTGTTAGATGATGTTTGCGAGGGAGGATAGAAGACAATGTTATTCAGTTAGTCAGTTAGGGGTGTTGTCAATTGGGGTATATGTGTATACATGCAATAAATCCGAGTTAATGTACATACGCTACTCCTCTAACATGAATGAACACATTCTCTCCTTTTCATCCCGTGTGAAGGTGTTTGACTGACGTGATAGTTAAGACAAGTATGTACAGTATATAAATGGGAGTATATTAGAAGAATAAAGCATGTACAATACCAATTTTCTACATATATACATGTCCCCTGTTCTATTTTATGTGATACTTTTCTTTTTAATCTGTACCAAAAAAAAATCCTTTCTTTTTTTGAGAACAATTTACTCTTAGCATCCCCATTTTACCCTTAGTTACATAAATGAAGACGTTCTCTTTCTTCTCGGTATTTTTTGTCCCAAGTCCATACTCTGTTTCTTCTTGTGAATTGCGCTATTAATCTTGAGAAAATAGCCAAATGCGCCCTCAATCTATTAGCCAATTTTCAATTACACACCTAAACTTCACGCGAGTCCAATTACCCCCTGTACCTTTTACTTTCGGTTTTTGTAACCCTTGTACGCTGATTTGTCCAAGAAGGTGAATACACCTCTTGGAAGTCCATTAAGGGTTGATGGAGAAGTCTAAAATGGCTAAAGTTGAATTAAATACTCCATGTGTCAATTTCTAGTTGGAGATTGTGAAATTAATTCATTTTTTTCAATCTTTAAAATTTTTCTTTTTCCTTTTTTGATATCACAAAATCATCACACTCATTTCATGGTTTCTTCAAGCTTTTCTTGAAGTCCTTTAAAGGTGGTTCTCTAAATTTCGTTAACGTTGATCAAGTCCCGCACAAGTCCGATGAAACTCAGAAACACAGCGATGAATATGTTGAAATGGGCTGTCGGAGTGTTGAATTTGAAGCAATTGAAGAACCCATTAAGAAGAAAAATTGATGAGTAGCCTCTGCATGTTCCGCTGGCTTTTCGATGTGGGGAATCGGATGTTTGACGAAATTTAGGAAAGGGGCAAGATTTATGGGAAGTTTTGGGAGATGTTCAATGTTTCATGGAATAGAAATAAAAGGAAACTTTGTGACCCATTTAAGCTACGAACTTCGAGGGATCTATATATGGAATCATATAGCCAAAGTCAGCCATGAAAATATTGCAATATGCAACTTTTTGCCATTTTCCACTATTGTTATGTGATAAAAGTAACTGGCGGCACTTCATGAATTTCAAGAGATCAAATGGAAAGGAAAGAAAGATAAATCAAATGAATATACTCTACATCAATGGTCGCTCCGGCAAGCGAGGAAGAAATCAAATAAAGATGAAAACAAAGAGAAAAAGAAAAAAAAGGAAAAGAAAAAAAAAATTGAAAATGAAAACACGGTGTAAAGGTTGTGACTTTTTAGAGAGATAATTATTCTACTTTTAAGTAGTTCAGCGGGTTAATAGGACTCTCGTGATGTAAAGGTGTGTAGTTGGTAATGGGCTAATAGATTAGGTGGGGTGGGGAGGCAGGGCATTTGGCTATTCTCATTAAACAAAGTGTAGTGGGTTAATATTTGTACTGGACAAGTTTCTCACTTTGCTATTCTCTGGATTTTCAGTTAATTCAAGCTCGTCAGTGGGATTTGGTTGCTGGACGTTCTATCTTGTACAACTCCAAACATGAGTTTTGTTTTCCGAGGCGCTAGAGCAGATATAGAACCTGGTTTTCCAGGATTGATCCCTGAGCGCCGTGCAGTGGTAGTCTCCTACATCTCCTTTTAATAATCTTGGTCTTGGTTTCCCTAAATGTATCTAGTGATTGTTACATTTGTTATACTTATGTACCCTTACTTTTTTCCTTTTCCATATTCAGCGAGTCCATGCTGGCCGTCCAGTTAATACTAACTCACTAGCTTTTCTTGTCACAGGTACCTCTAGCTTATATCAATTTGTTCTATTATTTTTTTGTCGTGTGTTTGATTTACCTAGATCTTTCAATGTAACCACTTTGTTGTGACAGTGCTCTTGCTGTTCATGATTCTGAATTCTCATCAAATGTCACCGAACTTTCTGGTTAGTGGTCTCTTAAAGAGTGATATCAGATTATGTGTGATTGAATTAAATCTGGCCCTTATTTTATTTATGTGGAACTTTGTGTGTTTTGGCTTAAATCTACCTTGCAGCTGTGGTTGGTGCTTGGTGTCTTCTTCATGGCAACAACCCTAAGGATGTATGCAACGTGTCAGCAGCTTCAAGCCCAGGCACAAGCTCACGCTGTTGCTGCAAGTGGCCTTCTTGGTCCTACAGAGTTGCGGCTGCATATGCCCCCATCAATAGCACTTGCAACCAGAGGACGGTTGCGAGGCCTCAGACTACAGCTTGCACTTCTTGACAGGGAGTTTGATGACTTAGGTGACAATGCATGCATCTCTGATCTTGAGCGTTTTCTGGCTTTTTGAAAATCCAGAAACCAAAACTTATCTTGTAATGATCTTAAAAGGTGTGGGAAGTTTATTGATAATTTTTGGTACTAGCAGATTATGAAACGTTGAGGGCACTGGATTCTGATGATGCTCCTACAACCCCATCAATGACTGAGGAAGAGATAAATGCTCTTCCTGTTCACAAGTATAAGGCTTCTGGACCCCAAAGGTCTGTCATGTTGATTTCATTTCTACTTTTTGCTTCTGCACCCATATGAGTTCTCAGCTTTTGATATATCAATTTGACTACTAAATCAGTTTACGTCTTCTTCCGCACTTCTTTGTTAATTTCCATCTGTGGCTTGTGATTAATGGAATTGAGGAGGTTATTGTCAGTTTTAATCAGTTTCTAAAGATTACCGAACTGTGGTGTCAACTTGTGATGAATTTTCAGGTTGCTGGTGTACTTTGATTTGATCATATGCATGCTGGAATTTTATTGACTGCATAATTTTGTATTATATGTAATCCTAATGTATAATTTGTGCGCAGCGAGCTATGTTACGTTATTGAGTGCTGATGTTCTTTCATTTTTCATTTTCCTGCTCTGTAGTGGAAGTTTAGGAATTTTATATCTCAATTTCTCCGATGAAGTTGAGGACAATATTATCTGTATGTCAGTTCTGTCTCTTTTTTTGTGATGGGGATTCCCTTCCTCGTAATATGGTTTGCAATAATCTTTTTATAGATCAGTGTATAACTGTATATCTGTTAGTACTGTGCCATGTCTCTCCTTTAGTAATATCTTGGCTTCTCTTGATCCTGATGACTGCTCTTCTTGGCAGTGCTGGTACATCAACACACTCAACATCTTCTTCAGGGTCCACTGAGGTACCTCATTTTCTAGCCCTTTCTCGAAGCTTGTAAAAGAGATGCCTACCCAATTGATTATCTTTTGGAGTTGTTTTTGACTTTTCGCATTCTAGTGTCCTTTTCGTTTGCACAATTGATTTGCAGGAACAGTGTTTGCATGATTTATCTATAAGACACAATGTAATGATCCGTCCTATTTTTACTACTACTTCCATTTCATTTTATGTGGCGATGTTTGACTTGCACGGAGTTTAAAGGGAAAAAAGAATATTTTTGTAACTTATGTCTTAAATGTGTCGTAGACATTGTTTTGGTTGTAAAAGCTTGTCATTGAGGGTAAAATGGGACATATAAAACGAATTTTCCAATTATAGAAATTTTTCGTTCTTTTCGCAACAGACTTACAGACAAAAACGAAAGAGCGAGTGCCACATAAAATGGAATATAGGGAGAATGACTTTTTGGGTAAGTTCCAAATGTTTTTACCATAATGTATGTTTAGATGACAAATTGATACTTATCCAGTGACACCAAAGTGTGTACGCAAAATTAAATTCTAATATTAAAGAAGTGTTTCACCTGCATTCAAGTGACCTATTGAGTTCATTTCATGTTTTAGTGTAGATGCTGCTCCCATGCTCCTTACCTTGAACAGACCGTAAGCTGTGTCCCTAAACTGGCCAATTCTGATTTTTCCTATTCCTTTTCCTTTTGCGATGTCTTTTTCCTCCTCATATTGAAACTAGTCTTTCTAAAAGGCACCTCCTCCAGTGATGTTAGAGCTCATATTAGAAAAGAAAGTATAATAAGAGCCTCATGGAAGAAGTTCTCAACCTTTGGTAGGAGAGTCCCGACTCTATGAGAATTGTTTTCATTACTTCATATTCTGAGGTTCTTCTCCTCAACTCAACCATAAACCAAAAATCTCAAAAGATTGGAGGACAATTCGTTCTATGACTATTAAGCATATAGCAATGAAGCTCTTTCTTCATCTAGAGAATAAAAAGATAACCATCAAAGAAGGAATAAAAAGGAGGAGTAAATTTGAAGGAGACGTAAGCTTCATAAATACAACAAAAGACAAATTACCTTGCTGCATTGGCATCCTTCATTGTTGATGAAATAAAAATCAAGTCATGTCAGCGATGTGTATTATCTGTGCTAGACTCATTTATTATTTGCCAAATGTAGTCGTGAAAACTTAATTTTTTTCGTCACAAGAGTAAGTAATTTATTATTGTATTTCAAGCAGAAGAAGCAAGAACCTGCAAATGCTGTAGGAGGTACAAAGAACTCAGATGACGAACTAACTTGCAGTGTCTGCTTGGAGCAAGTCAATGATGGTGAACTCATTCGTAGCTTGCCTTGCTTACATCAGGTTAAGTATTTTGATAGTTACGTTTATTCTCGTGGTAGTCTTTCTACACATGCAAGTATATCACACATTCTTACCATCAGAAATTCCTTTTTGAGCACATTTCCGTAGATCAATAAGATTTTTGTTTCAATTTAATTAGTTAGTATCGACAATCATCTCAACTATTTGGAGAGCTCACTTCATTATTCAAGTGTATTAAGACAAGAAAATATTATGGTTTAGTTACCTACATGGTCAGGCATCTAGAAGAACTTGTAGGTAGTCTTGCATAGAGAATCGCTAACTATCATCTCTTTCCGTCTTTTTTGGGGGTGTGGGGGAAAAGGAATGGGGTGGTTGTTGAGGATAAAAATTTGCCTAATTTAACCTTCTAGCAGCGAAGTTAGTAAAGTTCAGTATGATTATTTGGACATAATATTTCAGAGAAGTTTCAATTTTTATCTTTTGTTTTTGCAGTTCCATGCAAACTGCATTGACCCATGGCTACGGCAGCGGGGAACTTGCCCTGTCTGCAAATTTAGGGCCGGGTCCAGGTGGGATGAGAATGGACAAGGAGGGGAAGATGCTTATGATATGGTGTAGTTTCAGCATCGATACACACACACATATATATAGCCTGCATCGTCAAACGTCTGTTATGGCACTCTGTAATTGTGCAAACTAGCAGAAATATGTCACATTAGTAAATATTAGCTTAGTCTTAAATTTTATCAGGATACAGAGGCGGGATCCCTCGTTCGAGGTACACAGCCCATGAGCCTGAACAATCGTTTCGTCAAATGTGTCTGTTTCCTCCCATCATTGTATTGTACTGAAAAATCGTATCTGGAAATTTTAGCTGTGTCCAAGAATGTTTGTCACATTTATCATCAAATTGATCCTTCTGTCTACTCATGTTCCTTAAGTTTCGTTATGTTTTTAGTTTGGTTTGAATCTAGTGTTTTTACCCTCAAGAGATATGACTAATATATTTTGTTTTTGATACTATCAAATCGATCAGTTTTGCCTTTGAGCCCATTTCTTATGTGTATGACGTTCAAGGCACAGTAGGATGAATCTATGTGAATGAGTGTAAGGTCAGTGGCGGAGTCAGGATTTTTAATAAGGGGGTTTAAAATCTTTAGAAATAGACAGACGAAGTAGTCGCAGGAGGTTCGACATCTATTATATATACATAAAAAATTATATAAATAAGATAATTTTCGATGAACCCTTTAGTATAAGGTGGCTCCGCCCCTGGTGTAAGCTTTGTTGCCTGGACACACTATTGGTGCTGACCATACTAGGTGTTACTGTGGTCAGAGGCGAAACCAAGGTTAGAAATTTGGAGGTTCTACATCAAATTTTTTTGGGGGAGGAGGGGGTATACATATATTTATTTAATTTTCTAATACAAATATAAGGTCTACAGAAGAACAAACCCATGAACCCCATCTAGCTCTCCCGGTAGCAAGAGAGGCTAGTCATTTCCGTTGGTTCTTTACAAGCTCAATAAAAGACAATTTAATATAAGGAGAACAAAATAATTTTTCCTAATCAATGAGAGACTTTCGTCTTTCACATTATCACATAAAACAAGAAAATATAAGAATTTTTTATTCTTTGTATTATGCTTCCTATGACCTATGTTATTGTTCCACTTCAAATATTGTAAATTCACCTATTATTAAGTTAAAATAAATGTTTCTTTCGGTATTTTTTTATTTTTTTTACTAACTCAATATATTTTAATTCGTTCAAATTCAACTCAATCCATCTATTTAACGCCTCTAATTTGTATCATTGAACTTTGGTATGAGTTGATGCACCACCTAAAAATATTCTTCACAATATTTCCGTTCAGATGCATGAATTAGTCCTTTTCACAGTCACTGGGGTATTACATTGTTTCATCATTATGTCAAGACTCTAATTTATTGATTAAAAATTAGAAGTTTATCTGGAAGACTTTATTAGTATCATAAAGTTGTGTTTTATATTAATATTAATCGTTAATCCAATAATTCGAGGTTTGATTCATTGTTCTGAAAATCATGAATAAATATCAAATCAGAGACATTATATGTGAAGAGGAGGTGTTCGAATGTCTCAGTGCGGAGGTATGCAAGACTGCCTATAGATAATATTAATTATTAAGAGAGGGAGAGGTAGATCGAAGAAATATTGAGGAAATGTGATTACACAAGACATGATGCAGTTCCAACGTTAGTTAGGAGGTTATGGAGATATAGATTAGAGGGAGTTTCGGAGCCAAAAGGGCAAAAAAAATTGTCAAAAATTCCACAAGGGTACATCAATTTTTTTTAGAATCAAAAGGGCAAAATCGCTCCTGACGAAGCGATTTTCCTCTGACACAATGACTAAAAATCGCTCCTGACGAAGCGATTTCCCTCTGACACAATGACTAAAAATCGCTGCCCCCAAAATCTTTTTTTTCTTTTTTTTTAATTAAAAATCGTTGCCACGGCAGCGCTTTTAAGTCGAATTTTTTTTCCCTTACACATCGCTGCAGGGGAAGCATTTTTCGTGCTATTATTTTCATGCCTATTGTTAATTATTAATAATATAAAAATGCCTATTCATGCCTATTGTTAATTATTAATAATATAAAAATGTCTATTCATGCCTATTGTTAACCAAAATCGCTGCTATAGCAACGATTTTGAAGAAAAAAAGATATTATTTTTTGAGGCAACAATTTTTTTTTTTAACGGACGACGTCAACTTTTGTCAGAAGAAAATCGCTCCTGACGGAGCGATTTTGCCCCTTTGGTTATGATTGAAGGAACGGGACAGAAGAGAACCAGAACCATATCCTTCACACATTCAGTCTGATCTTATCTGCGCTATTGCCCGATCATAGTTGTACTGTATTAGATTAGTTATCCGTCTCCCTTGCCCTGTTAGAACAGTCTGGTCTGTAACAACACAACCTAAAAGGAATTTTTTTTTTTTATGTGACGTTTTAGCTTTTTGAAAGAAAAAAGTTGTCCTTTTGGCTCCGAACTCTAGATTAGAGTAGAAAGTTAGTAGGTTACAATGCATTGTCTTGTTATCCGTCCATACTAGTAATTATAGTATTGCTCTTGTAGTTTCTGATTCTTCAATTTCCGTTATTATTTGTTGTCTTGTACTTCAACTATCTTATGATTTTGTTGTAGTTACTTTCTAGTTACTATTTAATTTATTTTTTTGTTACTATTTGTTATTTCTTGTTCTTGTATTATTATTTTTTCTGAACTATTTTTCCCTTGAGCCGAGGATCTATTGAAAACAACCTCTCTATCCCTGATATAGAAATAAAATTTACGTATACTCTATTTGTAGGATAATACTGAACCAATCTCACAAGGACTAGATCACAAGGACTAAAATTTGATAAACAGTAACTAGATCACATGGACTAAAAAAATAATTTTATCAATATTTCTAGGACAGATAGTGAAAATTTCCATAAAAATAAAATTGAGAAAAAAAAGGACAATTTAGTTTCTAAATTAAGAAAGCTAAATAGACAAGCATATATATAGGGCACTGCCTATGAATTTAATTTTCTGTTGCTGTCAATTTTCTCAGCGAGATTTCTGGGCTATCTTTTTAATGTAAAAAATTTCAAAGATTTGATTCTTTACCTATGTTTGGTTCCCGACTAATTTAGATTTGTATCGCGCAAGACTCGTTAAAATTGTTGTGATGTATAATTCCACGAAGTGGAGTTTGAATAGCCTAGAGTGTATATGCAGACTTGACTCCTACCTAGGGGTCTCAAGATTATTATTTTTATTTCCGAGAATAAAATTTGAAACCTCGTATTAACGGGGAAGATTTACAATAGGTTTACTTTCATTTGATTAAAAAAAACAATATTATTTTCAATCTTTTATGGAGAATTTTAAAAAATTTACCTTTAAACATATTACACTTTTTTTATTTACACATGCTTAAAGTGTAAAACAATTTGCGTTACATATAGATAAGTATTTTTTAATGAAATTGATATTGTTTATACGTTACTCCATTCATTACTTTTAATTTTTGAATTAATTGTAATGCATTGAATTCGCCTTAAACTATGAACGTTAAATTACTATAATATTTCCGACTATTTCGAAGGATTGTAATTGTTTCTATAAATTGTGATTTTTCTGAAGGGTTACTATTTTTTGAAGGATTGTGATTTTTCTGATAAGGCACGATAACCACTTGTTCATAATATCATTTGTTAGCTATAAATTGAGGGTTTCCTCTAACTTTTAAACTATGAATGTTTTAAGTTTTCTACTCTTCTTCTTAATCTTAAAAAAAACTCAAGTGTGATTTATAGTTGTTGAGTGAGTTCGAATTTCATCGAAATTTGAGGTACCACTATTCTTCTTTGATATACACATGAAGGAACATTTTGACGTAATTGTTAATTGGTCTTAGATATACATGTGCAACACACGTTTCTAAAATTTAGTATATATAAAAAAATGATTTGACATGACCTAAAATTATAGGGAAATTTTTTTAAAAATCAAACGTAGGTATCGATCAAAATTGGTCATGACTAGGTGTGGACGAGGAAAATCCAATTTAATTTCAACCTTGAGGACATACAAGTTGAGGACATATACAAAGCTACAAGCTATGAATTGGGAAAAAATAAATTGATTTGACATACCAATATATATAATTGTCCTTTCAAGACATGAAAGAAAGGTTGTGAAATCAAAAATAGGTTTCTCATAAGAATCCTTAGGTTATTATAGCTAGCCTTAATTTATTATTTTTCTTATCAGTGTTGTTTATCTATCTGGTATTTGGTATCCTCATTGCAGCTCGAGTAATTCAAAATTACGTGTGTAAAATCCATTGGGGAGGTAGCATTTTCTATCAAGAATATGGTATTATTAGTAATATAGGGTTTAGTCATAAGAAAAATCATTTTATGCAGATATTAGTTATGCAATTGCAACATTTAGTTATTCATGTATTAGTTAATCTACGTTTTACATTGTAGGAAATAATATATAAATTTTTCTCATCACTTATTAAGCATGTTTCTTGATATAACTTATGTAAAATTTGATATCAATATAATTCACCTCCAAATCAACCACAATCAAAAAAGTGATAATGCTATCCCTACATGAAACAAAGTAGCGTGGATATTTAGAGAACATAAGACATTCATCAGTTAGTTCAGTGTTGGCGTAGAAAGCGGAGAAATAATTGAAAAGTACCGTCTAAAGTTGAGGTAATATTACTCCGATCTCGAATTTCAGCTCTGAATATAAATTGTTCTTTAACAAAAACCACTTTACTATCTTAAATGAAATTTTTTGACACGAATTTGAATTAATAATGTCCCAAAGTTGGTGTCCCTTTACCAAAGGAAAAAATAATATTCCCTCCCTTTTATTTCGTTTAAAAAAAATATCATCTTATTATATCGTTAATGATCTAAGAATCATTTTATACCATTTATTTTATTTTATTTTTTCTCTTTTTATATTTGATATTAGATTAAACGATACCACATAAAATATGACATATAGTGTAACAATAATTGAAGAATCCGTACGGAAACGAGAGGATATGTGAAGAGTTGGGCTTTGGGTATCTGAACATGGCCCTCCCCACTACCCCGTGTTTCCCTCTCCCCGCCCCCATCAATGTCTCTGTCTTTTAACTTTTCGAGATTTTAATTTGATGAGTTTAATTTTAAGAAAGTTAAAAAAATAAATTTTATGATCTTAAATTAAAAATAGGTAAATTTTGGGTAAGTATACATTTAAATTTGTATAAAGCTAAATAAGAAATAGACATATGAGTCTTACGTGACATAATACACGTAGAATGTCATATAAGACTCAAATTGCCAAGTAGGATGTTGCGTAGGATACGTTTGTCTATTAATTCAATTTTATACAAATTTAAGCGTCTACTTATGCACGTCTAAAATTGGAAGGCATAGATGTGAGGTGAAATCAAGTTTAAATATTTTCTAAATATTATCCTCTCGCCTCCTTCCCGATGTATTGTTCAAGTTTCAATTAATAATCTAATACGTGTTGTAGAATGTTAGAGTAGATTAAAGTTTCACTACATTAATTAAAGAGTGAATTGATAATCTTCTTAGTCCTTTAATGCATTAGTTTTTATAATTAAATTAGATTTGAGATTCATTTCCTTTAACTATATAAATATTTTTGTGCTAATTATATTAGATTCAAGATTCATTTCTTTTATCGTTACGAGTATTTCTATGGTCCACTAATACACATTAGTAATTTAGCTTTTGATAAAGACATTAGACTGTATTTGATTAGACTTGTGTTGACCTTGCTATTAGCTGGATTTACCTAGGATTTCAAATTTTCTCGTCAATAATGTAAAGTATTTTTCGTATATATATGGCATGTTTTAATAGCAAAAAGACATTTTTCGATACATTAAAGTTGAAAAGTTTCTTTTAGGAAAAATGGTCTGAAATATATTTAAACTTTGATCGTAATTGCATTAACGATATCAAATTTTGGAAATGATATTTTACCCTCATACACTATTTAATAGTGTATTTTAAAGGTATATATATCCACGTGGACATCATAAATATTGCATAATTATAAATAATAACGTGTCCACGTGGGCACATATATATCTTTTAAATACACTATTAAATAGTGCAGGAGGTAAAATGTCCTCCATAAAGTTTGGTATAGTAACAACAATTTTGGTCAAAGTTAAAATATTTTTCAGACCCTTTTCCCTTTCTTTTACGTTGTTAAACTTAATGAATATTTAAATAAGATATATAAAATGAAACTGAGAAATATATAAACTAAGTCTTGGTAAAAGCATTTAATTATAGTATAATTTTAAAACTATTAGGTACAATTTGTAATAAACAATTTTATATAATAATATATTTAATATAATTTCATAATAATTGTTGTTTATCTTGTATTCCTAAGATACTTAGAACAAAACTTTGAAGAACTTGGTAAGACACAATAAAGTTTAAGAACATTTTCACAACTAGAAAATTAAAACTAGTAGAGAAACTAGAATCAGAAACAGATTAGAAAAAATATACGAAATATTTTTTTTTCCTAAAGAAGAAATGTTGTCAATCTGTGTTTAAAGAATCTTATTGATTCCAACAAACTTTGTAGAAACACGAAGTTACCAAAGTTTAAT
>JAJOOO010080658.1:0-19832 GCA_029582685.1 Solanum piurae
AATCTAGTCGAGGACTGCCATCAATGGATAAAAATCCCCTTGTTCTTGAGAAAGAGAACACGGAAATCAAATCCCCTGGTTCTACTAATCAAGTAAGGCAACCCTCCCAAACAATTGAAATAGGTATGAAAATTTACAAATCTGTGCATTATCAATCTGTAGAACTAAATTTTACTGCTACAGTTCTTACTAAATTAATTATACAACTACAGGATCATCTAATCCTAAAGAGGTAAGAAGGGTTCGAGGGACCAACAAGTGTAAAGAAGTTGCATCACTTGAAGCCGGAAAGAAGTTGAAAGTAACATTTTACAATAATCGAACAGTTGGAACAAATAGCAATCTGTTTTTGAGGCACCTAGGAAAAATAATTCGTGATTGTAACATGTGTCCATTGGGAGTATCATCGTGGAGTGATATCAAGCAACAAAAGTTGGATCACATGTGGGCAGCTATTGCGGTAAAAATTATGAATTACATCGTTTAACTTGTTGAATCACAACTTACTTTTCCTATTCAAACATTAACCACTGCTGCACATCTTTTTCATGCTAAAGTTTTTACACACTTTTTGTATAGTTAATGCACAATGTTCACTTTCCTTTTTCATTTAAGCTCATATTTTAATTATTGTAGGATAAATTTGAGAGTGTTGACTTGAATGATCATCGTGATCATATATTTGGATGGATGAATGAGTTCTGGAGCAAATGGAGAGGATACTTGCATGCTACTTATGTGAAGAATAAGCCAATCGATCAAGCTCTTAAGAATATTACAAAGGGAGTATAAAAGAAGGAATGAGAGTGGTTAGTTAAGGAACACTTTTGTTCTGAAAGTTTTCAAGTATACCTAGTGATCTAATAGTCTACATTATTAAAGCTATCATTTCGCAGCTCATCGTGATATTTAGATGTGAAACTTTTTTTGAAGTTAATAAGTTTTCTTAGATATGAAAGTTTTACCTAACAATACAGGCGAAGAGCAATAGAAATGCAGAAAATGGAGCTAAGTTAAAGATGTTTCATCATATTGGTAGCAAGCTTATTAGAGAGATTATTTATCAACAGGTATTATAAAACAAAATTGTTTTTGAAGAAAATATTTAAGAAGTGTTATTTGACATGTTTTTTATTTGATATAAAGGGCGGAAAAGATGGTAATCCACCAAATTTGGCAACTATTTTCTTTGAGACTCGTAAGAAAGATAGCATGCTTGTTGAACTAGAAGCAATTGAAAAACATGTGCTTTTGGTAAATTCAATAAGTAAATTACTTCAAATTATTATGAAATTTGTGGAAATATACTTTTTTATATTTTGTAGGATCAAATCGAAGAATTACTAAAAGTTGAGCCATCTCTTCCTAGCATAGAGATTGTAGAAAAGTGTTGTGGAACTCAAAATCGTAGCCATGTATTTGGGTTTGGGGGTGGAGTAAAGGCAAAGGACATGAGAGATGGCACTTCTTCAAAGGCTGAATTATTGTCTGAGCTACGTTCAACTCAAGAGAAAAATCAATCTTTGAATGAGGAAAATAAATCCTTGCATGATCGCTTGTCTACATTAGAAGATGTGATGGAACAAATAAGAAATATGAAACAATTCATTGCTTCTCAACAATCACATAACCTACATATGACATCACCTGTATCAACTGAATGACCACTGACATTTTTTGCTGACCAAGTAAGTAACAATATATCAAACTCTATTTGTGTATAGTCGTTTACGCAGTTAGTGTAAGGCTGAACTCTTAGGAAACTAATAATGGTTCTCGATGTCCTAGATGGAATGGTGTCTCTACTTCCTGTTTTGATGCAATCTGTGCAAGTGATTTGAGTGCTTATAACTTCTCATATGTTCTTTATTGTGATTTTGCTGAGCCTTGCAAACTATCCTGGTTGTGTTCAGGTCGACTATCCTCCTTCCCATTCAATTCATTTTGAGATTTAGAACAACCATCTGCTTGCTTGCTGAGTATCTCAGAGTTGTTGTTGGATTTTCTTATTAGTTCAATTTAATCCTGATATTTCTACTTGAATTAATCCACCTAAGGTTCATCGAGATAATTTTCCTTGCCCATTCCAACTCCCCTTCTTAAATAGTTATCACCATCGCTTTAGTTTTTGAATTTTTGAAGAGTTGGGTGATGAATTCATGGATGAAGAGCTGGTGGCTGTTCGATCACCTTTATAGAGCCTGTGGCTGTTTGATCACCTTTATAGAGCCGCTGATTGGAATTCATCTCTATAGTTTCTTTATGTTCCTCACATTATTGAGAGAAAAATTAAAGATCACTGCACATATAGTTTTCCTCTATTTTTTTTTATTGATCTCTGTTTAAAATATAACTGTTCTCTAGTTTTTTAATTTTCTGCACGTAAAGTGACACATCTTTTTCCACTATTTTTTGTACAACTGTGCGTGAACATCTTTTTTTCTGCACAAATATACATACTGATACACCTTAACAAAAATGTTTTGTGATAGAAAAATAACTCATCAGATTACAACTTCTGTTTTTCACCATGTCTAGCAACTATGCAATCCTCTGAGGAAGACTGAATGTGTAGCTCTTGTTCTTCACGTTGAGCAATAATCATATCTTCTTTCAACTCATCAATCAGTTTCCCTCCTTCTTGGTTTCTATGTTCAGCACAAACACTTTTTGAGACACTAAAATCAGTGTTGATGTTTTCCTCTCTTTTTCCATGTTGTTCCTCATCATGAATATTAGTTCTTTGGTCTGTATATATAGGCAGGGGTTGTTGTTACTATGACTTTGTCCAGTGGTTTTCTCATCAGATTGTATGTTTTTCTTATCTTCATATGTAATAGGTAAAACTTCATTCAGCTCAACATATAACTGGATACCTTTTTGGTTTGTGATCACAGTGGGCAAGCTTTCTAAAACTTCCTGGTCAGATAGAACGTTCTCCTCTACATCACCATAATGTTCTTGATCTGCATTTATCTTGGTGGCTTGTTGATCAACATCCTTAGAGTTGGCGTCATTCGGGCTGTTATTGTCTTGTTGTGCATAGTCTACTGTGTCAGCCTTCAATAAATAGTTCTTGTAGATTTGATGCAATCACTATAATGTAATTTGTAGACGTTTTAGACTTGTGACACAATCACAAGGATCAGTTTGAGATTGTTTGGCTCCTACAAGGATTAAGAATTGGAAGAAAACAATAATAACTTGCTTGTTTCCCCTGCTACATAGATAACTTGGGTGTTTCTCATGAAACCTTTATATCTTGCGTGTCCAGTTCCTCCGCAACAGCTTGTGTCCCCTGAAACATAATATAAATCTTCTTGATGGAATTTTTTTCTATTTGTACTAAATTTTTGTTATTGAATTTATGTTTTCGATATATAGATTTTGATTCTTGGTTAATGAATCTTAAAGGTTTCTTAATCATTTTTTCTTATTTTCATGCAGATTATTGATATAAGTAGATAACCCTTGGTGAATTTTGGATTTCTTTTGTGAAGATTGAAGCTACAAGTGAAGATGAAAGTTTAGAAGAACCATAAGACCATTAATATTTTGCTAGGAAAGTTATGCAAAACTTGAAAATGTTGCTAAGTTTTTTTTTTTGGTAAGAAAATGTTTAAACTAACAACATGGGATGTTAACTTATTTTTTTATTTATGTCAGCCTTTTGTATGAAGATTTACCATAGCAATCTTATATTTATTGACAACGCTTATAAATTTTTTGTGATATAAAGATCTAGAAACATTAGTGGTCAACTAGAGACCAATTTTTTTGCTCGTCTCTAAAGGTTTATCTAGGACGAGACAGTTTCTTGTCTCTAAAAGTTGCATATAGGATGATCCAACTTCCTGTCCCTAAAGGTTCATCTAGGACGAGTTGTTTCTTGTCGCGAAAAACAATCTAGGATGACGTAGTTGATCATAAAAAAAAAAGTAATTTAGGATGAGTGTAGTTACTCATCCCAAAAGAGTATTTTAGGACAAGTTAGTTGCTAGTCTCTAAGGGGATTTACTGACTAGAAAATAAGTAATTTTCCAAGAAGGAAATCATCTATTTGGGATGAGTTATATAGTCTCTAAATGTATTTTGGCGACTAGCTTTTTTGCCGTCTCTAAAGACATTTAACGACTAGCAAAAGCAAGCCGTCCCAGGTGACCTTTAAGAACAATTTAAGGACGGGTGGCGACCAACCTTTTCCCGTCCCAATAGACTATGTGGGACTGGATTTGGACTTCCTGGGACAAGATTTCCCTTCCTTAGAGACTGTTTTTCTTGTAGTGACAACCACTAGGTGAAATCACCATTAAAATACATCTAACATATCAGCAAGCAAGACCCAACAATAATATCAACACATATTTGCTAAATCACACCCCAAGAATGGAGGTTTTTAGCCACACATCAAGAAATAACAAAATACACCTAAAATGATAGTGACATCAAATGGGTATAAGAAATTAAACCTTGATTTTAGCAAAGGAAGATGAATAGAGAAGACCCACTTCCAACTTGGGGAAGATGAACTCCTTTCTTCAAGTTTTCCAAAACCCTCTCCGAACTTGAGATTAAAAATTTAAAAGTACTAAAATTATAATATAATGCTAAAACTGATATTGTCCACTGATACTAGAAAAACTGATACTAAGCTATATCTCTCAACGAGTATTTATAGTTTTCAAAAATATGTGTTGTGGTGGATCATTCGGCGACATTATTCGGAATCACCGATCAGCTCGACGATTCGCCTTTTGGTGTAGTTCACCGCCGTCTTGCATCATCCTTTGGCATCGTCGTGCTCTGGGTCATTGGGCGACATAGTACTGCTTCACGGACCTTCTCGGTGATGCGCTAACTGCTCTCTTTTTCCGCCGACTTGATCCTTTCCTTCAGGGCTCAGCACACGGGAAGAAAAGGCGAAGTGAGACCCTTTGGCGATTCGCCAAGTGAACTCAGCGATCTTCGGGTCTTCATTTTCTTGTTCTTTTTAGCCTTTTCGTTCCTTTTTGCAAAGTAATGTCCACGCTTTCCTTCAAATACCTGAAAATTAAAGGTTCTCATCAGATATTGAGATAAAATAGGCATTTGAGGACACAATTTCTATTAAAATATAGCCCTAAATGAGTCCAATCTGTGGACTTATCAATAGCCTCTTTCCCAAAGATGTAGTTCGCAGAAAACATAGCTTCATTAAATATATGAGACTTATTTTCAAGAAGAAATGTTACAAAATCAAATTTGAAGGAAGCAGATGTCCTTTGACATTTACTATGCCTCTAAATTTATTTATCAAGTACAATCTCCTTTGGTTCTTTCCAAGGTCTTTTTAGACCCTTCACTAGACTACTCAAGTCTAATTTTACAGTTTACATTCTTAGGTCCGATTTTGATCCTTTTGGCATAGGAACTTGGAATTTGGCTGGATACCCCACCACTTTAAAATATTTCATATTGGACTTCCTTCTTTTTCATTTCTCATATGGAATAGATTGTGTCCTGAACAAAAGAAAACTTTTTATTACTTTCTTTCTGTACATACAAAACTTTTTGTTGTTCCATTTTGCTGTAAGATAGCTTCTCCACACAAGTTTCGTGGTAAATTAACTGAACTTATAAGTAATGCATCCATCATTTCCTTCAAAGTTTATTTTTTTTATCGTGCAATTCCATTAGATTAAGGTGAGTATGATAGTAGTTTGATGGATAGTTCCACTTCCCAAACATATTTTGACAAAAGGAGATTTATACTCTCCATCCCTATAACTTTTTACCTTTTTCACAACTGATTTTCAACTTCAAATTTGTATTGCTTAGACATTTCTATTGCTTCATCCTTACCATTCAACAAATAGACATAATCGTATTCAATGCAATTGTCAATAAAAGTTATGAGATACTTTTTTACCACCATTAGATGGTTTTGATTTCATATCACAAATGTCCGTATAAATCAACTCTAAGGAATTAGAATTCCTTGCAACAAATTTATAAGAATGCTTAACATACTTAGATTCAACACAAATTTGACATTTTTATTTATTGCACTCAAAGTTAGACAAAACTTCTAAGTTGATCAATTTTTCTTACAATATTTTGTAATTGATATGTCCTAAGCGTTCATGTCACAAATAGTTTGAACAAATAAAAATGTTGAGTTTGAAAAGCCCTCTGTGAGGTAGTTTTTTTCTCGCAAATATTTTGTTTTACTTAGTACAGTTTAGTCTGATACAAACATTGTTTAGAGTCAGCACATTGTCAAATTTCCATTCCTTTTTAGAAGTACCCTTCCATAAATTTCAATTTTGTTGTTATAGTATTACCCATAAACATAATTTCGTGGGTCCAATAAGGGCAATATGACCCAAATGTTTCTTTTACAACACAAACATGACAAATGACTTTCCACAAATACTCATGTGTAAACACATAGTTGTATTTTAATAGACAAATATTTTCATGAAAAAAAATCCAACATTTTAAGTGACACTCTTTCATAAAAGAAAACAACTATTTTGTATATCAAAGAGTTTTGTGGGGTCAAACATAATACAAGAATGTCACTAAATCTAATTTTATCTTTATCAATATATTTTTGAAGTATTTGAAAATAATTTTTTCACATATTTTTTCTCCATACTATCAAATTGCAATTAAAAGCATGAAACTTCTTTTGGAAATATTATTCTACAAAAGAATTATAGTGCTTCAATTCCATTTGACAATCTTTACACAATATCAAAGTTTATTCCATAGAGCCACCTAACGTAGGCAAAAAATCATTGACTTTAAGTCACTAGTCCTTTTTGTTTTCTTGCTATCACAATTAGAAATACCACTTAGTATTTAGAATACTAACAATGAAGACAAAATTTTTGTACAATTTGTTTCAATCGAATGAACTTTGAATGTGGATGAAGTTTTTATGACTTCAAATCAGTTTCAAATTCAAACGGAGTAGAAAATCAAAAGTACAACATTGACTTATTAGGTGAAGTTTTCATATTCTTCAAACCAATTGCACAGTCTAATTTATACAGAGTAGAAAACTACAAAAGTTTCTAGTCTCCAAAAATTAGACACAATCAAATTTTATACGGAGTATAAAACTACAAAAGTTTTTCTTTTTTATTCTCCAAACAAAATAAAACAGATTCTTAGATTATCACATAGATATGCTTTGCTTTTCAAATATCCTTCCAACTAAAACATTTTGACATAGTATCTTATCAAACCAAAATATACATATCTCATTCTGCAATCTAAATAATTTTAAAAACAACACTATTTGCTAAGAAAAATTCATTTAAAATACATATGGTTTGTAGATCTTTTCAAAAGACATACGATATTTATCATGTAAACTTTTAGAAACTATTTTAATCCTTATATAAATAATAATAAAATTACCTGGTGTAATCTTTTACCAGAATATCACCAATTTTCCTAGTACATGATCACTTCGACCTTGCTAAATAGGGAACCAAATTCTAGAAAAGTAGTGCAGTAATCTTGTACTTTCCATGATCAGTTTACTTCAATTAGTAGAATACAAAATATACCAGAAGTAAGATACGTAGTGTAAAAACTTTGAAGAACTTAGTAAGAAACAACAAAGTTTAAAGAGTATTTTCCAAACTAGAAAATTAAATCAGTAGAGAAAATAGAATCAGAAACAGATTAGAAATAATATATGAAATATTTTTGTCAAAGAAGAAATCGATCCCACTGAATGCAAAGTATGTGCTTAAGAAAATTATTACCCTCAAGTACCCGAGATTAACTGAAAATATCCTCTCATGATAGAAAAATTTTACTCACTGGTGCATCGATACCTATACCCATAGTGTCGGCGAACCACTCAACGATAGTAAAGTACACTTATAATGCTAAATTTTGTAGTAGAAGAAGTCCAGAAAATTAGTTGTTATAAAATGTGAGGAAATCTCTCTATTTATAGACAACAAAGGGCAGTATGAATGAATGTTTATTGTGCCTTATCAAAAAGGTCACAACCCTTGAAAAGTTACAACCCTTCTGAAAGGTCACAACCTTTCATAAAAGTCACAACTCTTCATAAAAGTCGCAACTTTTAATTGAAGTCACAATTCTTCATAAAAGTCGCAACTCTTCACTTTCCATTCAAACCTTTTAAAACCCAACAAACATATTCTTAAGGGGTAGGGGGACTTTGTAGAGAAAAAGCACACTATACATTACTTTATATGTTTTTCTATAATTGAGTCATGTTTATTATTTGTATTTGTTTAACTACACATTGATTGTAGTTAATTAATTGAAGGTGTCCTAATTAACGATGCCATTTTATTTTGTTGTTCTTGAGGAGATTGTGAGATTAAATTTTAGTTGAGCAACACCACTTCAAAGAATTAATATATTAATGATTGAAATTTTATAGTGAAGGTTAAAATAACAAAACTTTGACGCAATTTAAGTGAATAAATTAATTGGTTAGGTAATAAGGTTCATTCAAGAGAAAAACAGTAAAAACTTACTATATTTAACGAAAGAAATGATCCATTTCTTAAAAGATTATTGATTTACTATTTTTGTTCCAACTCATCAAATTAATATTTGGGAAAATATCAGTAAAATTAAAATTCAAAATTTACCTTCTTGACTCCTACTCATCAAATTAAATTAAATAAAATCCCAAATTTACTCTCCTATAGTCCTACTCATCAAATATAATGCTTAAGAAAATAAAAGAACGAAAAGTCAAAATTTACCTTCTTGGCTCCTACTCATCAAAGTAAATCAAATAATATTTCAATTTTACTTTCTTAGCTCCTGCTCATCAAATTAAATGCTTAAGAAAATATCACAAGAACTAAAATTTGAAATTTTTCCTTTAAACTCCTACTTATCAAATTAAATCAAATAAAGTTTAAAATTTATCCTCGTGACACCTACTCATCAAATTAAATCAAGTAAAATGTTGTAAATAATTAAGAGAAATTACTAATCCTCCTGGATCCTACTCATCAAGACATAATGTATTACCATAATCTTGACAATTTCCCTATATATACAAATTTCTTCACTCTCCCTTTACTTCCAATCCTCTTTCATTTGCATTCTCAAAAAACCCAAGTTATCAGCTTCACTGTAAGTTTCTTCGTCAACTCTCTGTATTTTTTTTGGTGTGTAGAAATCAAAGTCAAGTTCTTTTTGCTGAAGTGATGATGGAGAAGGATGATGTTCCTGAAGGATCCTTTGAACTAGACCCTGCCTCCTTACCTACTTACCTATTAGGTGTTTCTGCTTCATCCATACGCCAAAGAGCGACAACTAATTTCATGGACTCTGTGAATTCTACTGAAAATTGGGTTGCATCCGTACCTAATCAGGTTCCTGAACCCGAGTTTTACAAATTTGCTGATGAGAGATCACCAGAGAAGTTTCAAATTGGTCAATGTTGGGCGATATACAGCGATGCAGATGCCTTTCCTCGGTACTATAGGCAGATAAAGAAGATAGATTTTCTCCCTGAGTTTGTGTTGCATGTGGCATGGTTTTATGCGTGTCCACTCCCTAAAAGTACAATACAGTTCCATCCTCCCAAAGGAATAAACTGGGGTCTGTCCTGCATCTTCCAAGAAAATCCTTAGCAATGTGAAGTGCACATGACATAGTTTCTATCCGACCCTGTGACTCATATGGGAGCACAATAGCTCACTTTGTAACCAGTTTCTTTAACAGTACTCTTATCAATGAAGTTGTATATTATTCCAAAGTCTATGAGTATGGCCATATGCCTATTCTTCACGGTTTCTTTGACCAAAATAGTGTTTACCCCTGTATGTTTGCCTGAGTGTACACTTAGACACCCAACTTCTTGCATCTCTTGTTCTATCTCACCTTCAATTATTATATTATGAGCGATATCCTCAACCTCTGCATTAGCTTCTTCTACTACTTGATTAGGTTCAATTTCTCCTATTAGACAATTTAGTTATTTCCTCTTGCATTGATGGCCAGGTCCATACTTATCACCACATCTAAAACACAAGTGATTGTTCTTCATGTATTCATAAACCTCAGGGCACAACCTGTAAGTAGTAGGCCTAGTTGCCGTCAAACTAGTGCTCTTAACAACATCATCATTTCCAATAGGGTTGAAGGTGTTTTTGTTCTTCTTAAGGACAATCTCAATAGCCTTTTCTTGCATTCTTGCTTACTCAATGTCGAACCTAAGAGAGAGGTGGGCTTATACATCTTTACAACAAACCTTATCTCTTCTTTTAATCCCCCAATAAAACTGGAAACAAAATAAGACTCAACAAGAGTTGGATTTCTTACTAACATTTGAGTTTCAAGATCTTGAAATTTGTCCAGAAACATATCCAAAGATTAAGTCTGTTCGAGCTTATTGAACTCCTCCACTATATCATCTAAGTGGTCAACAACAAGTCTATCACATAGCTCCTCTATGAATTCGGTCCAAGTCAAACACCCCTACTCCTAATGATGATACCATGTCTTATCTAAACCATTCAAGTAAAGAGAATCAAACTTTACTTTTTCATTCTCATCCGTTCGATAGAGGTTAAAATATCTCTCACATTTTTGAAGCCATGACTTAGGAGGAAGAATGGGAACCATCTAGAGCCTGTTCTGTCGATTATGCTGAGCTGGAGTAGAAAGGACACCATTTCCTTGTTGTTGGTCACCTGTATCTCGAGGAGGTACCCTATCAAGATTATTCAACCTATAAAGTATCAACTCAAGCGTACCCTGAATCCCGATTGGTGTATTATAAACTACTTGTTGATTCTGCAAGAGCTCATCCAATACTTCATCATACCTTGCAAGGCTGTCCTCTACCACTCTAGATCTAGTTCCTTCCTCCATAGCTACAACTCACAAGTCATAAGGATCAAATCAATAATACCAAATGTTAAAATCTTTGTGAGTTCAGACTCAATTTCTATAGAATCAAAAACAAATTATTAATCAAACCAAACAACTCAGTATTTTGGGGCAATTTTTTGGTATTATGATAAGCAAATAACAAATTTTTTTTTCCAAAACATGTCTTGCTTATTAATAATGTAATAATTACAAGAGAGTGGGACATAAGGCCTAACACCTTTTCACATGTAATACAAAAATGGAAACAGCTACGCTAGGCTAAGCTATATATCTAGGAAGGATTCTTCTTCATTTAGAGATTCTAATGAAGTTGAGGCATCCCCATTTGTCCTTCCTGGTGGTTCATTGTAATGCTCCAAATATCCAAAATATGACCAAGACATTCATTAAATGCATATAAACTCCAAATTTGATGATTTCTAATATTGGATTTATTGAAAATAATTCCTTAATATGGGAAGGTATTTTGATGTGAATTAAGGTTATAAGGAACTCCTAGAGTATTAAGATTTTGTGGCCTCATACCAAGAAAATTAAAGATCGTGAAGCCTTTGTTCCAACGCCTTCGACCGTTCATTAATCCAAGTTATGTGCTAAAAGTTATGCCCATTTTACTGGGCATTATGGGTCTTATACGATTCACCGCACGAAGTGGACGTCAGGTGCGTGACCGTGCTACATAGTCAATAGCACTGTTAAGGTCACACGAAGTGCCGCGTGAAGTAGGCTCCAGCTATGTGACCACACACTGGCTTCAAAACACTGGCTTCGAAGTTATTTAAGTCTTCTCTTCACTTTTTAAGAGGGGTGTTTTACTCCTTTTCTTATCCCCATAACCCTAACCCATGACTATTAACTTCCCCAAAAAGTTAGATTCTAGGAGATAGTTACGACAAACACTTCTCCACTTCTTGCCCAACACTTCAAGAAGCAAGACCTTATGTTAATTCTCAAAGTATCTTTCCTAAGTTCTTCATCAAAAGACATGTTTGAACACTCCCGACTTCAAACTACTCATACAAGGTTCATATTCTATTAGTCGTGTTTTCTAAATTATAATTTGAGGTTTTAGTTGAGAGATGATTCCATGAAAATTGATTACAAATGTTCCTCTGTTATTAGTTGTGTTCAAATACTTTATTATGATTCCAGAAATTGGATTGTTGGTTTTTGAATGGGTGAATTGTCTCATATTATTTTGTAAAGGGTTTTTTGTACAAATAAAGGATTTGGAAATCTGTGTGTCTTTCAAAAGCTTTGGTTTAAAATGACGAACCAAAGGGTAATTTTCCGTCCTAGTTAGATATAATGATTTTACATTTTATATGTTTTTTTGTAACTTGGAAAGACTTGGATGTTGGCATTGAACAAAATGTCTTAACTTAAACGAGTATTTGGTTTAAATAGACGAGTGAAGAGTTTTAAATGATTAACTATAAAATTGACATGGTTACAATGGCTTGCAAGTCTTGGTATGGTGATACCAATGGGAATATGCCTTGTTAAAATAACTCTTTATAAATGGAAACTTTTAAATACTTTAATGGGGGCTTAAGGAGAGTTTCGTAGTATCATCGAGAAGGTTTAAGGTCCTTGTGAATTATTTGCCGGAACCGCATTCGCCGACGTGGGTGGTCCCTGTCTTGAAATATGGATGACCATTGTAGGTTGTTGATCGGAGCAACCTCTATTGTCATGCCCCGAGCTAACCCCGAGATGCGGACACGGGACCTAGGATCACAAGTGACCCCAAGCTAACCCTGCTCGCATGACATGAGCATACTAAGAATAATAATAACTGATGTGGAAGTTAAATCATAAAAATGAAAGTGATGGGTAATACCCATATACTAAACCTGAATATATGAAATCTGAGAGTTTAATACATAGGAAGCATCAAACTCAAAATACTAAGCTGAATCTAACTATGTCTGAAAATAGCCTCAGTTTGACTAGAAGTGTTGGGACATGCCCCAGCTAAATCTAACAAAACTAAAACTAAACGACTGAAAACTTAAAGATAACATGACTATTATCCTCGAAGAATGACGACTCACCACTGATGCTGCTGAGCTGGAGATTGGGGATCCATCTAAGCGTGATCAGGATGCTGAGAACCTGAACCTACATCAGAGAAGATGTAGCGCAGAGTATGCGTCAGTACTTGAAAGGTACGGAGTATGCATGGTAGAGTAAAGCTGAAATAAACACATAACTGAACAAGTAATAAAGCAATAGTATAATCTGAACATGATACAGATGCTGAATAATGGGCAAACTTAGTGGAATGACCAATTTTATAACATGCTGAGACTGAATACTGACTATACTGAAATGTGGTCAATGCGATGGAGTCTGACTGGACTGTGGGAGCTACTAATAACCGATAATAAAACCACTTGAGCTAAATGTGGAGTCCGATGTATAAGCCCCATCGAGAGGACCAATATACCCTGCCACAGGTATAGAAGCATGATTGGCCTGACGACTAAATCATGCCCACAGAGGGGACTTACAACTTACGTTGCTCATAGTTCTGGGACTATATGTCACACCCCAAATTCAAGGGCGCAACTAGCTCCTAATGCTAAAACTCAGGCCCGAGCCGACCCTGCTGAACCATTTGCTACTAGCGCATGGCAGCCACATGCAATCATGAAATCAAACAAGTATATCTCGACTTAAAATTAAGCAGTCGGCCGGCAAGACCCCTGCTAACTGATCTATAAAAGAAATAGCTACTCCCAGGAGATCATATAATAGCCAACTAGCACAGAAGTCCTGATTGGGCCGTTGAGGCCACCATGATATCTATACCAAAACTAAAAGCAGGTATATATCAATACAATACATCAAACAACTCACAAGCTTCAACAAACCAACAACATAGGCCAGTATGGCCATAACATAGCTATACACCCCACACACTAGTATGAAAGCCTCTAAGAGTAGTAAATATTGGTAGGACAGGGCCCTAGACTACCCATAAAAATATATACAACAAAAGCTAACAAACCTCCACACTCTGGCAGCTCCGATGGAACGGGCTAGCCAACCGTATAGAAGTCAATCCTGCTGTTGAGGAGGTCTAATCGGATGTCTGTTGGGACCTGCATGCATGAAGCAGCGCCCCCAAGCAATGGGGCTTCAGTACAAAATAATGTACAGAGTATGCAAGATTGTAGACTAAATGAGCAAGTATCATAATATAATAAAAGCAATCAGGTTAGGAAATCAAATTTAGATAAGAATTCCAACCCACTACTGAATCTAATAAAACACAATAATGATCAAACATCAACCTAACAATGCCCCCATAAGCCCGGTAGGTACAAACAACATACCACCTACTTAGGCCCCCATAAGCCCAGAAGGTGCCAAATCAATCTACATAACCTTATCGGCAGCCCCTTGTCTTTGTAAGAAGTCACATTGCCCTTTTTGGCAATGATATAGCCCCGTAGGCAGCACATTGCCCTCTTAGGCAATATCATAGCTCTCTTGGCTGCACATAGCCCTCTTTTGCATCAACATAGCCCTCTTTGGCGTCAAAATAGCCCCGTAGGCAACACATATCCCTCTTTGGAAATAACATAGTCCTATTAGACAACATCATAGACCCCATAGGCAGTTCATTGCTCAACAACTAACCACAATAGCCCCAAGGGCGACAACAAATAATTGAATAGGCTAAAGGCGAGCAATTTAGCTATAAACAATATTTATGAATAATCTCCAAGTCGTTCCTAACTTAGGGTTGTTCTTAATAGATTATGAGTCCCTAAAATGAGAGTTTATAACCACTCAATCAGCCAACCACTCACAGTTACATCTACAAGATCACCAACGTAAACTACCTCTAAGGAAACATGTTAACGAAGGGAATAACCTTAACATACCTTTCCAATGAACGCTCAAAAGGCCGTAATTCCTTCACAAAAATTGTTTCTTATGTCCTAAGCTTCGCAAACACTATATATACACAACTGGTACACACCTATAAACAGTTCATAATTAATCTTAAAACGGCAGATTTTCCATATTGCCCCAACTTGTTGAAACGGCCGTAGAAATTCATAAAAACAATCATAGAAGAGTCCCGAGATGATTACCTTAGTTAACCAAGTTAAAACCTTGAAGAAACACCAATAACTACAATTTATATCTTAAAAAATCAGCTCCAAACGCAGCTAATAGAAGGGAAAAATGATTGCCACGTGTAGGGATTACGTTTCTAGGCACGGGGGCAATGTTTAATGGTAGAAATCATTAAAAACTAACCTTCATAATGCTAGAACTCCATATGAACTCTCTCTTAAGCTTTCTCTCTGGTTTGGAACTGAAATGGAATGTTTTCATGGCTTAAAATGTTAAATAAACCGACATACCATATTTTTCACCCGACCCGGATCCGACTCGGATTATGCCCCGGCAGTCCCTAGTAAAACCCTCATAACTTTTTACTCTGATGTTGGTTTGATACGGGGTTTTATGCGTTGAAAACTAGACTCGTAGGCCTTCGATTGAATGGGTAATAGGCCTTCTAAATCTTTATATATTGGGAGAAAACATCCAATACATTTGACCCATATTTCAGAGAAATCTTTAAAAAGGAACTTACGAAAACTTTCGCCAAGTTTTATTTTGCCACTTGCTTAACTTCAAAACTTGAGATACAACCCTTGAACACTTAAAATATGACATACCACATCATTTTTAATTTATTACTCACCCTCTTTGTCTTTCCACGAATGTACGAATTAATTTAGACGTTTAGAAAAGTCGGGGTGTTACACTATATGAGTGACTGACCCTAGTCCAAATCGGTATTATGCTACTCCTAATAGATTAAATGATTAACACATTATGACTGATTTCTGTAATATACTGGATAGATCAAAATTTTCATGCAAACAGGGAATGCACATTAATATACTGAGAATGACATATTAAAAAACTGAGGCATATATAGCTAAAATAACTGAAATATTTGACCTAGCATGTGTAATTCAAGAACTAAAGAAATTCATAGCTAGGGTTCTGAAATTTATGCTAGAAACCAAGTAATAACCGGATAATCTGATTTGGAACATTTAAATAACTAATTCATGATAATCTGCTGAAGTTTTAGAAACTCTAGGTCTAGTTAATAATAGGGAATCAATAATCTAATTGAATTCTAGGGACCTAATGGGCGAAAGGAACCGACTAGTGAAATCCCACATACTTGGGGACGAATTCCACAGATAAATCCTTCAATTTCATGGCTGGAACTGGAGGGAACTTGTTGCGTTCTTGAACTAGGGTTCTTGACTTATTTCTCCTCTTAGCGTTCTAATTTTCTATGTTTTGAAGAATGATTTGACTTAGGTAAGTTCTAGTTGTGTTTCTAGGTTAAAACTAATCAAAACCACGTAGTTTAGGGTTAAAATGATGTAGTTTAGGTTCCAACGAAGTAGGAAAAGACCAAAAGACCCATGACTTAACTGCTGTCGGAGTGACCGACGCACGACATCGATGGACCGTCGATGGACTGACGGTCCGTGTTGGTGAACTGTCAATCGTGGCTGAGACTGGTTTCTTGAGGCCTAATCCACGAACCATGGCCTGGTCTACGGACCATGGCCTGGCCTACGGCTCGTAGGTCTGGCCATGGGTCAGCACTTAGCTGATTTTCCTAGGGATTTTGGAAGAAGGGCCGCAGGTGCGAACCACGCACCTGCAGGACGGACCGTGGGTCCTCCTACGGTCCATGGATGGTGCCCATGGATGCCACATGCAGCACCTAAAAATTGCAATCTACTATGTTCTAGTATACGAGGTGTTACATTATCTCACCCTTAGGAACATTCGTCCTCGAATGAAGACTAAACTAGCTGAGATGGAGGGAGAGAGTTGCAAACCTACCACAAAATTTACTAGGACTGGTTTCTGACTGAATTGAGTTTCAAGAACATGATAAAAACGCTGAAAATGCAAGTACAAACTGAAGGAACATGATACTAAGACTAATTTTACGCATGAATGACTGAAAAATTGAAGAGGAACTAATACCTCAAGTTGGAGTGGAATCGGAAAGAAAGAGGTAAGGATACTTGGACTTCATGGCTGCTTCTGCTTCCCAAGTTTCTCCCTCTACGGACTGACTCCTCCATAAAACCTTGATTGAAGAGACTTCTTTGTTTCTCAACCTTCTAACATGACAATCAAGAATCTCAACTGGTACATCCTCATAAGAAATACTATCCTTCCAGCCACACTCTCTAATGGCACTACAGATGTTGGATCACCCACACACTTCTTCAAAAGTGAGATGTGAAAAACTGGATGCACTGCTGCTAATTCTGCTGGTAACTCTAACTCATAAGCCACTTTACCAATCCTTTTCAAAATATTGTAAGGTCCTACATATCTATGACTGAGGTTCCCTTTCTTGCGAAATCTCAGCACCCCTTTCATAGGTGACACTTTCAAGAAAACCCAATCATCAACTTGGAACTATAGTTCCCTTCTCCTTACATCTGCATAAGATTTCTGGCGACTCTGGACTGTCTTAAGTCTATCTCTAATGAGTTGCACTTTCTCCATAGCATAATGGACTGAATCTGGTCCTATCGAGGCTACTTCACCTACTTCATACCAACCAACTGGAGATCAACATCTACGCCCATACAATGCCACATAAGGGGCCATATGAATACTGGAATGGTCGCTATTGTTGTAGATGAACTCTATAAGAGGAAGGTGATCATCCCAACTACACTTGAAATCGATCACACAAACTCTCAACATGTCCTCTAAGGTCTGAATGGTACGCTATGCCTGACCATCCATTTGTTGATGAAATGCTATGCTAAGGTTAACTTGAGTACCAAGACCTTTCTGAAATTACTTCCAGAAATAAGAGGTAAACTGAGGACCTCTATCTGAGATGATAGACAAAGGAACCCCATGAAACCTAACTATATCATTAATGTAAAGCTTGGTTTAGTCCTCCGCCGAATCGGTAGTCTTGACTGCCAAAAACCGAGAAGACTTAATAACTCTGTCAACTATCACCCAAATGGAGTCATGTTGTCTGCGAGTACGAGGTAAACCTATAATGAAATCCATGTTGATCACTTCCCACTTCTAAGTAGGAATGTCGATCTCTTGAGTCATACCTCCTGGTTTCTGATGTTCTACTTTCACTTGCTGACAATTAGGGCACTTAGCCACAAAATCTGCTATGTCTCTCTTCATGCCATTCCACCAAAAGACTTCCCGCAGATCATGGTACATCTTAGTGGCGCCTGGATGAATAGAGTACCTGGAATTATGGGCTTCTGTATGAATATGTTGTATCAACTCTCCTAGATTAGGAACACATAATCGACCCTGGTAGCGCAGCACACCATCTCCCCCTTGGGAGAAAACTTCAACTCTCTGTTGATGAACTGCACCCTTGAGTTCGAGCAATATCAGTTCATTGTGTTGCTTTTCCTTAACCTCCACTACCAATGAAGATTCTGATCCATTTTGAGCTATCACACCACCATCTGATATGCTCATAAGGCGAACTCCTAAACGAGCAAGCCTGTGAACATCCTTTGCTAGCTATTTTCTTTCTTCCTCAACATGTGCTACACCACCCATAGATAGTCTGCTACTACATTTGCCTTACTAGAATGGTAATGCACACTCATGTCATAATCCTTGAGGAACTCAAGCCATCATCTCTGGCGAAGATTCAACTCTTTCTGGGTGAACACATACTGAAGGATCTTATGGTCTATGAAAACATCTACCTGAACACCATACAAGTAGTATCTCAAAATCATGAGTGCAAACACCACTGTTGCAATATCGAGGTCATTAGTCGGATAGTTCTTCTCATGCACCTTAAGTTGTATGGCAGCATAAGCTATAACATTACCTTGCTGCATCAACACACAACCTAGTCCGACTCTGGATGCATCTCAATAAATCACATAGCCATCTGGACTCTCTAGTAGAGTCAAAACAGGAGTTGTAGTCAATCTAGTCTTCAGTTCTGTGAAGCTTTTCTCACAATCATCTTACCATTGAAACTTAACCTTTTTCTGATTCAACTTGGTCAATGGAGAGGCTATGGATGAAAATCCTTCCACGAACCTTCTGTAATAACCCACTATACCCAAGAAACTTCTAATATCTGTAGGAGAGGTAGATCTGGGCCATTGTTTCACTGCATCTATTTTTTGGGAATTCACTCGGATCCCTTCGTTGTATACTATATGCCCAAGGAAAGCAACTGACTGTAACCAACATTCATACTTGTTAAATTTGGCGAATAACTGGCAATCTTTGAAAGTTTACAAAACAACTCTCAAATGACTCGCATGTTCCTCCTCATTCCTAGAGTAAATGAGGATATCATCAATAAAGACAATAATGAACAAGACCAAGTACTGCTTGAACACTTTGTTCATCAAATCCATGAAAGCTAAGATGACCCAACACCCAAGGCGTGTTGGGCCCATTAGAAAGACCACCTTGAGTCCAAAGGGCCCACGGCCCGAACGGGCGCTCATACTTACGTGTTTGAAGGATGTATGCGCTATTTGACAAAATATTGTGTCTCGGGTTTGGGGGTATCTAATTATTTGTATGTTTTTGTAGATGGCCAAGAAACACTTGAGTTTCAAAATGGTCACTGAGACGCCAAACCTTCTCCGTGTATGGTAGTACAATCTCAATGCATATCAGAAAAGAGAACTTTCCATTCACTTGGGTCACCTCCCGTCGATAATGAATCTCAAAGTCTGGCCTAAGTTCATTGAGATGCTCACTAGATTTTGGGATGATGAGAGGATGGTATTTCGCTTCGGAGATGTCGAAATGACACCAACTGTTGAAGAAATCAAAGATTGCCTAGACAGCGTCGGAATGTGCCAAAAAAGGAAAAATCACCCAGA
>JAJOOO010080659.1:0-23403 GCA_029582685.1 Solanum piurae
TAACTACGTTCAAGAAAGGGTATAGGAATTAAATATTCATTCCCTCATTTCATACAAGAACATACAACATCAAAAAAGGAAAAAATAAATGTACAGTTAATGTTTCTCATGGCAACATTGGATAGTCCAGAAGTTGTGAAACCATTAGAATTTGAATGACAGATAAAAGCAGAATGTTTCCAACAACCTCTTAAGCATTCTCCTTTCCTTTTCTCTTTTCGATTTTTTTGGAGTTGTGTCAACATTTAATGTCTTCTACTTTATAGATGATTTGTTATTGTGTACAATTAATAAATTCAATGAGCATACTTTGTTCCTTACTTATTAGATCTATTACACACGTAATTTGAATAAATTGTTTCCTTCTAATTTGTGGTATATATATATTTTTCAGCAATAAAATTTATCATCAACGATCAGCAGATTTATTATGTTGGGCCCGTGCTCAGCACGGGCCATCCCCATCTAGTATATATATATACGATAAGACGGCTGCTCAACTAAAAGTGTACGTACATTAAAATATGCAAATTCAAGAAGACATAGTAGAGAACTATTCTCTACCAATCAACATAATTGAGGTGAAGTGTTGGAACTACTTTATCCTTAATCAGAGGATTCATATTCGAATTCGAATCCTGAGTATGGAGAAAATCATGTTGGGAGTGTCATTCTCAAATGGATCCTGCAGTGCGTGATCCGAATTTAACTAGGTCTCTAATGTGTGCTCTGATCACAAAATGAAAAATCAAAAGAAAAAAAAAGAACTATTATGTCCCTTCCAATTTATGTAATATAGGTTTTGGCACTAAATTTAAAAAATATGAAAAGCTTTGTAATTTTCAAAATTAATCTTAAAAAAATGAATTCTTAAATAAAAAAATATCTCTTTATGATTTTTTTATCAAATAAGTGGAACCTCAATAAAAAAATATTTATAACATTAGTAACTATTTAGGATAAATTACCTATTTACCCTATTCTTCATTTCCCCCTACCATTTAAAAATAGAGTAACTTTTGCATTTAACAAACATAAAAATCAAATTTGTATGCTGTAGTTATAGTTTGCATAATTGTGCTCCATAACAAACTTTATGTTTGCTATGGAGCATTAGATTGTATAAATCGATGTGGGCATGAGATTTGTATAAAATCATTGGCAACCTCATTTGTATAAATTGTTGGCAGTCTCTCAATTCAATTTTATGTGTTTGTATATCTGCATAAAATTTGAATTTGTATACAATTGAATCGAAATAAAATATTTGTATATCAAATCTCTCTCGCTTTATACAACATAAATTATACATTGTAATTTGTATAATCTGTGTTTGTATAAAGTGAGAAAGAGAGAAAGACAAAAGAGAATTGAGCAGGGACGATCTGTATTTGCATAATTATAAGTGTATAAGACTAAAATATATGTATTTATATTTGTATATACACTTTTCTCTCATTTTATATAAACACAAACGCATTTTATACATTTGTGTTTGTATAAAGTGAGAGAGGCGAGAGAGAGACTGACGAGCGAGAGAGGGAGAGTGGCGAGCGAGAATTTCAGGGAGAGAGGCGAATAGAAACAGTTTACTACGGGTTATAATTAAATCAAACTGTGATTATAATATTTAATTTGAATTAATAGTTTGCTATTATATACAATTTTTCCTTCAAAATATTTCAAAAATCTCTATATTTAATAGGGACAATTTAATAAAATACCTATATTAATAATTATTTTTTAATAAATATGTTAAATCAAATAATAATAAATAAAAATAGACGGAGGGAGTATATGATTCTTTTTTGGGACAAAGGGGATAGTATTGATGATAAAAGTAGTGGTTGTCCTCAATCCTCGTTACTTTTACACCATTGCACATCTCCTACTTGGAACAAATATTCTCATACTAGCTCTGTCTACTTTCAATTGTTATGTTTCGCTTTTCAAAAGTTAAGTTGATTAATTTTTAAAGTTAAATTAGATTGTATTAATTTGTTATTTTAAATAAAAAAATTAAATATTTAAAAACTATACAAAAAGTAATATAAATTACAATTTTTTGTATATCAATATGATGAAAAATACATCATAAAATATTAGTCAAAGTTTTTTCAGTCTCTAAAAAATGAAACCATAACAAATAAAAGTGGATGGAGAAAGTATTAAAAAATGAAAAAACGTACTCTTACTATTAAAGGATATGGTGCAGTAAGTACTGAGTAGGGCTATTTTTTCTTAATCAAAAGTCTCGACTTTTATTTTGAGTATAGAGAAATCTTTAATAGGAAGACTTCCTCTTGAATAAAATTCTACACAACATGAATTATAATCGAGCTTCATTACGAATATCAAATATATTTGGAAATAGAAAAAAGAAGTACTGGTAATAGAAAATCAAAGGAGAGAACCACGTGTCATAATATGATATATTCATGCTCTAATGACAAGGTATCCACCGACTGTTTATACTTTCGAAAAGTATATCTTTATCTTAAAAATATGTTGGCGTAGTTTTCACATTCTAATTAATTTAACAAATTGGCATAATTCCCCAACCATAAATCCTATTCCAATTTCCCCATAATCAATAGAACAATTTCTCAAACACTTGAAAAAAATTAAATAAAAATGGGAGTGGTAATCATAGACGGATCAACAATTCGAGATTTCGTTAACGACGAAGCTGCTTTCACAAAGTCAATTGATAAGGGATTTACCGATTTGGACCTGAATAACGACGGCGTTTTGTCACGATCCGAGCTTCGCAAAGCCTTCGAATCTCTCCGTCTCATCGAGTCTCACTTCGGCGTCGACGTCGCTGCGACGCCGGAGGAACTCACCGACCTCTATGATTCCATATTCGAGAAGTTTGATTGCGACCACAACGGAACTGTCGACCGAGAGGAATTTGGAAATGAGATGAGGAAAATTATGCTGGCGATCGCTGATGGACTTGGTTCATCGCCGATTCAAATGGCGCTTGATGATAGTGAACAGAGTTTGATCAAGCAAGCTGCTGATCTCGAAGCTTCAAAGCTTCCTGCCTAGTATATATATATATATATATAACCAACCGCTTTCCAATAAGTTCCTCTTTTTGTTGTTTGATTTCAACTTTCACATCTCCTTGTTTTCTTACCATATGTGGTGTATTTGAACTTCCTAATTTACTGGTTTTTATATATATGCCTTCTTCGTATTCACAGTTTGAAACGAAAGTGAAAATAAAAAAAAAGAAAACGTCGCCTGAGAGATTCGAACTCTCGCGGGGAAACCCCATGTACTTAGCAGGCACACGCCTTAACCACTCGGCCAAAGCGACAATTGATATCTCTAATGTAGAACAGAACTTGGTATAACACAGACTTCTAGGACATTCTTCCGACTTTCTCCAAGAAAAGGATTGTCCACAATCATATAAGAAGATCGGGTGGATTTGATTATGCTAAAGAAATAGATTTTGAACTTAATTCAACCCTAAAAGTCTTTTCATTGATGATTGTCCAAAATCAACTAAGAACCCACTGATGTGGGACTTCCAACAACACTTTGGCATAAAAAATGTTTTCTAATTGTAATTGCATTTGAGGTAAGATCTCAACCAATTGATCTAATTAAACCAGATCAATTATTCAATGTATATTTCACATTATATGTCCTCGCCTCACCTAAAATGGTTGGTCAATAATCCTTGGGCCAACTTAATTTCAGAATTAAATAAAGATAACATTTCAATCTCCAAAACGAATTTATATGAAATTCTTAGAAGAAAACAATATTGACCCATATATACCTTTGACATTTTTGTGGCTTATGGTGATTGGTTTTGGTCCCTTTCGTGCATGTTGTTATTTTCATATCAACATATGCCATTATATTGGATGTTGAACTGACCAAGAATAATGTTTGAAAAAATGGTCATGATCCATATCTTATTAACCTTATCCATTTATCTAACTCGTTAAAGTTTGACTTTACTACTCGGTCAAATTTGATACTCCATAACATACTTTTTATTTAATCTGGCCTAAAATTATTATATTTTCCTATTTATAAGTAATTTAATTTTCAATAATACTATGAAATAGATTAGAAAAATACATTATATTTTTGGGTCAAGATTTACATATTTTAGCTAATTAGGAAAAAGTTCAATAGCCAAATAGTAGAATCATTATTTTACGCTTGATCAAATGATTAATTATATAATATTTCTTATAATTTATTTTAAATCACAAAGTTTAATTTCTTTTTTCTTAAATTCTATGGTCGATCAAACATGTGCACATAAGGGAGCACATGACCATGTACAATAGTCTATTACGCTTATTTGATGGTCATATGGACCTCCTTGTGATATAATCAATCATCAGATAGATTTTGAGAAAGATAAAATTTAATTGTCTTAAAACTCTCTATGAATATTCAAAATTTTATGTGATATTCGAGATGCTTCTTCAATAGAATATGTTACTCTCTGTATATGTGTGAGATAGAATTTAGGATGTAAAAACCTTCCGAGTCCTACAAAATTTCATCATCTATAGACTATAAATACCGAGAAAAAGCTTGGACCGTGGCAACTAGATGATCAATATGTTAAGCTTATAAAATTAGTGGTCACCGTAATCCATGACGAAGTGCATGTTCTGTGACGACTTCATTTTATCCACTCTTTGAAGCAATTTAAAACAAGTTGGCAATTAATTTATGCGTTAAAGCAACAAATGGCTGTTAAAAAGTATACTTATTGTTATTGAGGAACTTTCTGTTATTGGTCTTGATGGTGAAGTAATCCCATTTTATCAACTCATTAATTATAGTATTGGGCACCTTATTTCTTTACTTTCACAATTTTTCAACATAATAATTATTTACCCCTTTCTCCCTTCCAGAGAAAGAAAAAGAAAAATTATCCACAAGACCACAACATAATAATTATTTAAGTTGTATCTTCGTAGTGAAAAAGAAGTTAAGATTTAAGATCAATGAAAAAATTATCTAATTATAACAGATTATTAATTAATTAGTCTATTTTTTTCGATTACTATATCAAACTCACTACGGAGATTTATACATGATAAATACACAAAATCTAAATTCCGTAATTAATTGAACTTGTGAATTTTGTAATTAATTATTTTCTTTTTTCTTAGAAGGACAAGAGAAAATTCTTGTTATTATTTTCAACAATTTTTTTTTAATCTTTATTTTAATAAAACTTGATAGAGAAAACATGTGGTCAAATATCATGGAAATTTCCGCGTAGTCCTTTTTACTTGAAAAGTTGCTTCTTCACCATGTCAATGGCTGAGCTGGCAAGTGCCGCCTAAATTGTTTTTTTAAGAGGCTGCCTAATTTGAAAGTCACAAGTTTCACTCTCTTAAACCTTTTTTTCTTCTTCTATATATACACATCTTTTACGTACCATTTTTCCCATATTATCTCTCAACAACTTCCTTTGTCTCTCAAAAAAAATTAAAATTCTTTTTTTCTCAAGAATCTATTGTACGCAGTCTATCAAAATCGGAACAACAATGATGATTGATGAACATATGTTGATCAAAGTAGGACTCTTTATTTTAGTCCAAGGTTTGGTTTATTTGATTCTATCAAAATCTTCAAACGTATTCTCCAAGACACAAAGATCATACAGCTTTAAAACAGTTCGTTCTTTAAGCATTCGCCGGATTGCTGCTGCACTCGCCGACTTACCTGTCGGCGGTGAGCCATCTCCCTCTTCCTTCAAAGATCAGTTCACATCTTCCAAGTCTTTCAAGTTATTCAAAGATCACAATTAGTAAAGATTTTTTTATTTTATTTTGCTTACGTGAGCTGTTTTTTGTATTCTTTGATTTGTTCATGATAGTTAAATCAAATTAGTTGGTGTGAATTTGGGATATATAATATTCTCATTTTAAATCTTGTAAATTATAAGTTGGTTGGTCATTGTAAAAAATTGAACTCTGTGTTCATTATTAAATTTAATCTCCGATAGTAAGGTCTTTTTTATTTTATTTTTTCCTTTTTAATGATAGGATAACTAATTAGCTGGTCCATAAGGATAATAGCGCTACGTACTATAGAAGGTTTAGTATGAAACCGTAAAGTTGAATCCTCTTTCTTTCTCTAACCAAAATTAATTCATAGTTATATATCTTCTTAATTAATCAAGTTTATTTGCTTTTCTACTTTTTTTTTTTTTTTTGGTTCTATCTCTTTATCTTCTTGTCCGATTAATTCATGACTTTGCCAAAATTTCAAAAGAAAAAACAATGACAATTAAGAAATTATTTGTGGCATTGAAAAATTACTTCTGATAAGAAAAAAAAATCAGATTTAGAAAACCAAATAAACTTGGTTAATTAAGAAGATATATAACTATGAATTAATTTTGGTTAAAGAAGAAAGAGGACACAACTTTCCTTTGCTATATTTTGCCGTAATTGAGATTATATTAAAAAGACATGATTTCATTAATTACTTAATTAAGTTACCATATTTATCTTAAAAATTATCTGATGGAGTAAAATCTTATACACTAACCGCACACAAAACTTAAACTCATTTTTATTTCCCTAGATGGTTGTTGATTTGCGACTTGGACAGCTGATTAATATCATCCTTGGCCTACATGTTGTGGTTCTTAATTTGCAAATGGTAATTATGGAGGTTGGGTAGGTACTAGTCGTTATCTCCATTTTTAAAAAGCCATAATTAGCCCATAACTATTGACTAATTTGGGTTGGTCTTCTAAAGATTTTTAAGCTTTTTAGCATATGTCATATCACTCATAAGGTACCTATAACGAAAATTCGTGTGGTTAATCTCTTGTTACGTGGTAATTATTGTCTCTATCTATCCTTTTTGTGGTGTTGCAATAAAACTTTCAGATCAAAATTGGACTAGGATTGATTTGTCTTTTGAAATTCTTAACATGTTTGAATTATATAAGTTGTAACTTTTCTTGATTTTTAAATATATTTTATGATATTGGTGTTCGGATAAATTTGTATGCACTACATCAACCAATATATATAGAGCAACACGCTACAACGACTTACAAACACATGTATCTTTAACTGATTTTCCCCCACATTTTCATAAATTCGATTGCTCGTGACAGATCTCTAGTAAGATTCATCATGGTTGGAACAAAACTAAATGGACTTATACTTGAGCATAGTAGTTGGAATTTAACTTTGAGATATCTAGGCAATTTTCTTGTAATAATAAAAAAAGAAAATATTAGAACATAATTATCAACTTCACTTATTTAAATATTCTGAAGAAGTGAAAAACGTGAATGATTTTGAAATAGATGAAATAATTCAAAAGTTGGATTTATATGTAACACGACTTATTAAATCATTTAAAATTGGATTGGTGTGTCCTACTTGTAGTTGTTGATGCTTTTGTCTAATCTAACAAATTAATATGCCGTGGACGAAAGTTACTTTAACACTACTATCACAAGGGATGATAAATGATGGCTCAATCACGACCCTAGAAGTGTCATTGCTCAACTACTAACTAGATGGAATGTCTATGGCGGGTTAGGATAGGTTAAGGTTTGTCCAAATCCATATAAGGAGACTGATTTCTCATCCCTCTATCAATGTGAGACTTCTTAACACTTTCCCGCATGTCCATATCTCAATTGAAGCGTGAACACTTCCTCTATCGATGTGAGACTTCTTAACACTTCCACACATGTCCAGACCTCAATTGAAGCGTGAACACTTCAAAATGGGGGCCCAACATCGGAGAACAACAAAATGGGATGAATCTGGCTCTGATACCATGTAAAGATATGATACATGAGCCTAACTCAACCGCAAAAGCTAGCTCATGAGGAGAGGTTTGTTTAAATCCATATAAGGAGACCAATTTCCCATCTCTCTATCGATGTGGGACTTCTTAACAAACTACGCCTTGACTTGCTAAATTTTGATCCGTCCTATTTATTTATTTTTAGCATTTTTCAAAAAGTTTATTTTATCCCTCCCCAACTACGTACTCCCTTATCCTACCTCGTCAAGCTCCAAGCTGTTCCTCAATGATTCATTTTATGTTTCTAAAGTATTTGACTCGATCATCTATTTGACACAAGAAATTTGTCAATTTTCTCCCATATTTTATAACAGTTGCACTCAATTTTATAGAACTTGAGGTAGCTAGAGCATGTCATGTGTTACGAACCCTTAATTAATAAAACATACTTTTGAAAAGTTAGGTACGTCCATGCCTATTTATTTAATCAAAGTAATTTTTATTTTACAATTTATAATTAATATGTTTATCAATCTGATGATACCAACTCCTCTTCTAACACCCATACAATTAATATTAAAAAGTAAAATTAGATGATTAAATTTGACCACTATAAAACAAGGAAAAGGCTCAAATATGCCATCGAACTTTTAGAAAAGGCTTATTTATGTCATCCGTTAAAAGTTTGGCTCATCTATGCCATTACCGTTTAAGAAAAGGCTCATTCATGCCATTATTTTTTAACGGTGGTTTTGCAAAACCATTTTTTACACGTGGCCAGTTATAATTTGGCCACGTCATTATTTTTTTTATAATAAAAAATCAAAATTTTGAACAAATATTTTATCGGTGGTTTTGCAAAACCATTTTTTACATGTGGCCAATTATAATCCGGCCACGTCATAATTTTTTTTATTATAAAAATAATAATGACGTGGCCGAATTATAATTGGCCACGTGTAAAAAATGATTTTGCAAAACCACCGTTAAAAAATAATGGCATGGATGAGCCTTTTCTTAACGGTAATGGCATAGATGAACCAAATTTTTAACGAATGACATAAATAAGCCTTTTCTAAAAGTTCGATGGTATATTTAAGCCTTTTCCCATAAAATAATTAAATCTTAAGCTTACAAAATTAGCAGCAGCTAGCCTAAAACATGACTCATCTTGATGGTCACGAAATTCATGAAAGCTTTCATTTTATCCATTTGTTAAAGATAAGTCAGGCAGTTTTAAGTTAAGTATACGTAATATATAATAATATATACGTGTCCATAACTAAGTTCACGTGATAATTTTTCTACATAGATAACACGTAAGTTGATTGCTACACAATAATTTTAAATAATGAGGCAATTTAGGCGTTAAAGCAATATATGATTGTTTTAAAGTGTTTTATTCTATTTTATTAATGACCTTTCTGTTATTAATCAATTGTGATGGTCAAGCATACCCTATTTCATGGAAATTACTTGATTTCCCGTCCAAACATTTTGTTTATTTATTTTATCAATATCAAGGAGCTCATGTTTCCCACCACCAACATAAATTTGTGAAATTGATTTTTTTTTTTTCAGTTCTTCAAAAATGTGGTCAATTTTGAACCTTTTTCTAGAATATTGAATATGATCACATTGATAATTATTGAGATAAATAGTACTATGTGGTTCAACAGGGGGGCCAAATGTTGAAAATTGATATTTAATTTTCCAAATCGTTGAAAATTGGTTATGTACCAGATAATCTTCCAGAATCCTCTTTTAGACATGTTCATCTCACATTATTGCTCACTATATTTTGTTTCTCGATATTCATATTTGAAGTTATTTTTTATATTTGGAGTTATTTTTTATGTACATATAACAGATCTAGTAAATAGAATTCACTTATGGCCTGAATTAACAAATTAAAGCTTATACTAATGTTTCCTCGAGTTAACACACAATAATAAATACACATGTTTCTTTTTTAATATAATCAATACTCTATTGGTTTCATTTTATTTGATCTTTATATTTTAAAAAAATAGATTATTTTTCAACTTGTCTATTATAACACATCAAGAGAAAATTATTGTTTTCTTTCAATATTATCATAATAGTAAAATTCAGATTTCTAAATCATAAATTTATTACTATTTAATAAAATTAATTTAATAAAATAAACTCCTAATAAATACCTACTTTCTTAATAAGGTGAGTATCAACTCAATATAAGCGAAGTAAAATGAAACAGAAGAAGACGTATAATATATCATGATTTGAGATCTAGAATTGCATGGGTGGTCACCAGCCAGACCTTCCACTACAGATTCAACAGAACCCAATTATTATTACTTAAATGTTATATTTATATTAGAAAATTTATTTGATAGGACATAAATAATATATCAATACTCCAATAAACAAAAATAATTATGATTCAAAATCCATAAATTAGAAACTTTGACTCCACATATATGACAGACTAGAAGTGTATTGAGTACTTAAATTCGTAGGAAAAATTCCATGCAGCCTTTTAGTGTGCTTGATAAGGTACTACTTTAACGTGTCAAAGACAAAAACCAAATTGTCCCGTAATTTGAAAGTTACACGCTTCAACTCCTCTTTTTTTTTTTCTTTTCCCAATCTATATATACAAGTCTCCAACATATCATTTTCGCAAAAATTCTAAAATTTCCTCTTCCATATTCAACTATCTTCAAATTCATACATATATTAGTAGCTCTAAAAATATGGAAATTGATGAAAATATGTTGGTAAAAATAGGTCTCTTTATTTTGGTCCAAGCTTTGGTTTATTTGATTTTATCAAAGTCTTCAAATGTATTCTCCAAGACACAAAGATCTTACAGCTTCAAAACGGCTCGTTCCGTCAGCATTCGCCGGATGGCCGCCGCGCTCGCCGACATACCTGCCGGCGGTGAACTATCTCCGACTAATTCCATGGACTTGACCTCTTCTAAGTCATTCAAAGACACATAAATTAAATCATATTATTTGGTGGGAATTTTATATAGTTTTATTCTTTTTCTTTTAACTAGCTAGATGTAAATTACAAACTCGTTGTGTATCGTAAAGATTTTAATTTATTTAAGGTTTGAATATATATATTTGTACCTGGACCTATATATATGTTAATTGAGTTATATATGTCCATATTATTTTCTTGTCAGTTTTTGTAAAAATTAATCATTAGTTTACAAAGAAACGAATATATTAATCATTTAGAGCCTAATGAGAAATAAATATTCAGGATCCAAAAGTATTATATTTGGGTTTCGATGTGATAACTAACATTATATTCTACTCTCTTTTATCTCAATTTGTTTGCTTTTATCAAGATCTAATTTGATAAATGCTTTTGGGATAATTTTTCTTGCTTACTAATCAAATTTATATCTTCCTTCATACCAAACACGTCCTTTATCGAAATTCATGCATATATATGGCTCATGAAGTTCAATCATCTCCCCTAAATTTCAGGTAAAATGTATGGACATTTTTTTTTCTTCTGAAGATAAGCTTTGGTAAGCCTGATTTTTGTCAAAACATGTGTAGGTTTTTATTCTTGCTGAACACATTATCGACGTTTCTGCTAATCCAAATGTTCCACATCCAAAAGGATGATCGTGTCCCATGGGATCAGACGATTGAAATTCTTGTGCTTCAGGGAGTTCCAAGTAGGAGTCAGTTGTCGGAGTTCATGGTTGTGGTATCTATGGCGGTGGTATGGTTACTTTGGAGGGATAGATTTTATCAAAAGGTTATGACTTAAGGGCAATGGAAGAAGACGTGGTTTATGTCCTCCATATTGTTGTTGCAGAAGAAGCAGTTGGCCGCCAAATTTATGCCAATGATGTGAAGGTATCGGTTAGTCGGGAGCCAGAGGAATATTTTCATTTTATTTGGGATCCTAAGCTTCCATATCATATCAAACGTAGGGAGGGTGTTTGGCATAGGGGTGGAATTGTTTTTCTCTAATGAAGAGTAGGCACTTTTAGTAGAGAAGATGTTGTTGCTTACACTACAAAAAAACGTGCATATTAGCCACGCAGGAAACAGTAACTAAACGGGACTCAAACCGTGGCTAACTGCACTTTGCCACGGTCGCAAGCGTGCCCATAACGGGCGTCGCGAGCAAGTTCGCCACGGTTTTGACATCCGTGGTAGCATTTATTTAACCACGGTTTGATTAATTATAGCCACGGTCGTTGCATGGGTAAATAAGGCATAGTCAATATGAGGAATTATACATTAGCCACGGTTGAACCGTGGCAAACATAAACTTTTTTTTTTTTTAAAATTACAATTGTTTTCCAGCATTATGTTGGTACCAATACATTAATAAATAAGCATTCACTAATAACCATCATACACACAAATTATATGGCACAAGATGAAAACGGACTTATTGCAAGAACTAAAGATACATTGGCATCCATATTTTTTGGCACCACCAAGGCATATAATATATCTCCAAGTCTTTTCTTTTATTTCCCTTGAGCAGCAAGTTTCCTGATAGTTTCAAAAGCAACCATGCCATAAGTTAGACCTCACAGAAATTATAAAGCACCCCAACCAAGAAACACAAGTTAGATTCCTAATTTATGCACACAGCTAGATAAACCAATTTAAATAGATAGTTTTGCTCAAGGTGAACTTCTCATTGGCTGAATAAGATGCTTCACTGTCATATCCACAAGGTAACATGGGATTATATAAGTTGATGCATGTTAAGGCACCTACCTAATTGAAAAATCAACAGCAAGAGGATGTATAAATTTACACAGTTGAATAGCTCAAGGCATAAAATTTGTAATGCTACCATATACAACCAAAACATGTCGAACTAAAATAGAAATTTCAGCAAGAACTCAACAAATCAGCAGAGAAATCCAAGATCAACCGTTTGACACATGTCCAGAAGACAATATCAAATATACATTTAGAATAAAAGATAAACAATCAAACAAGGAGACGAGTAGGCATACACCAATTTAAGGTTGCTGATATAAGAAACACTTCCACAAAATTGACAATCCTTTTCCCCCATTTCGATCAATTCACACATAACAGGCAAAATATAGAAGTAATCCTGATAAAGAGGGTCATAGTTGTCATTTTCTGGTTCATCTAAGTGGAGATACAATTAGAAACAAATTTCAAAGTGCAAACAATAAAATAATACCAGAACTAAAAGAAAATAAAGCAGATCAGTATGAAAAAAATAGAACTCTATAATACCTTGATCCCAAGAGGATACATTCGAAGTTGTGACCCAAATCAAGCAAAATCGAACCCACCAAGAGACATCTTAGTGGGATGCTAAAACCAGACATGAAAGCACTGGCAGTCTCCAATCTGAAGCAAATAAAATCACAGTAACAATCAAAAAATCAAAAACATATCAAAAGTACACGATAAATCTTTTAGTGTTAAAAATGCTATGACATTTTTATAATGGAGTGTCATTAGGAATAGAATAGAAGTCTAAGAACTAAATACTTACTAAACACACAGAAGTCACATTCTTTTTATAGGCGAACTAAAAAGGAAAGTAAGCCACATAAATTGAAACAAAGGAAGTGGGTAATTTGGAATAATGGACACAGCTCGCTAGCCTAAAATGGTAGTGTTAGGAAGTTCCTTGGGTCAATTTGGTTTGTTTCAAAATTACTAGTGTTTGAATTAACAATTAAGAATGTGGTTTCAAATACCAGGAGGCTCAAGCGACCAATATTAAGAAACAACGACATCTTTGATACTCCGATAATGTTCTAAGAAGAGATAGTAGAAATTCACCTTCCAAATCTTCCAAAACATCCTCCTCACTACCACACCACAAATGGCCTCCCACCCCACCTCATGTCCACTCTAAAAAAAATGCCATGGACATGGCCCAACCTAGTTTTCTCCATATTCTTAATACTTTGAAACTAGATTTGGTTATGTATGACTTTCTTCAGCTATGGTTTCCAATTATGGCTGCTTCACTAAATATACACTATGTTTTGCTCCTCATCCTTGGTGCACTCACAAGTTCATATCTCTCACATATTGGTAAAAAGAAACTTGTTTCTGAATACCATTTTCCATCCATTTACCTAAGAGATTATGAGTACAAGAGAAATAGACATGTTTGAACCAACTGAAGAGGACGAAGCTAATGACAGATTTACAGATTCACATAGAAGAGTCAAATGATGCACATATGTATCATCTCAAATCATCTTGATCAAGTCAATCAGACAATTAAAACGAAAAGACATTAATTCTCTCTTTAATATAAACAATAAGAGCTATGTTTATCTTATACACTCTTTTGTTTAACTTTTAAAATTTGCTTATTCACAATAGTAAAATGATTTTTGTATTTCTAGAGAGCAGTGTTCTTTTGAGTCACTACTAAAAAATAGATACTGATAGAAAAATTTGATATTAAACAAGTTTGCTTAATCATAACGGCATTGAATTATTGATGCTAAACAAGACATTTGCTTAAGACAAACATCAAAGCACTAGTGACCTGTCCTAAGACTGATGCACTTGTTTCAGATTTTCATTTTGGAAGTACAGAATTCAAACTCATGCACAAACACATAATTGAAGTTACCAGACAAGTATTTGCTGACAGGGAGACAAATATCAATGATAGAACAACCACCAAATGGGACTTTCATCGATAATGAAGATAATATTTATCTCATAGAGCTCCCAATCAACTCCATTACACCAAGCATAATGCTCTCAGGTTACAATAGTTTAGCAAAACGTATTAGCAAAAACATGTGAAAATAAATTAACATAACATACCATTTAGCCAGTGACTAATTAATCCCAACACGTAAATGTAAAAAATAAGGTAAATAACAGTATTGCAGTATATGGTCAGTTAATTCAAAGCTACTAAGAAAACCAAAAAATTCAAATAGAAAAGACCCAGTGATTGCAAACCTACTCACAAGCTCACTTTAATTCCCCTGAAAATCACATAGTTAGGATAATTTAACATTTCCATCTAAGCCTAAATTCCAAGCTAGTTCCTCAAGATTACCCACTTTGCTTAATTTAGACCCATTTCATCAAAACATTAGACCATGGTTCAAACCAAAGAAATAATATAAACAACATAGTATATCATAAACACAGAAAATACTAGGCAATTTATCTTCATGTCAAAGAGAAATAGCCAGTATCTATTTTCTCCAAGCAAAACCAACAAAAAGATTTTTGTACAAACCCACAACAAGTTTTCTCTAGCTTTTTCACTAAAGAATTGATTCAATAAATTGAAAACAATAACTACAAGTATATTTGCCTAAAATCCCACAACCCCATCAAAGGTAAAAGAAATTTTGCACAAAGAGAAACCCATTGAAAATTGAACAAAAAAGTAACTTGAAAATCTTGGGTAGCAGAGATTTGTTACCTGAAAATGATTTTACTACTTTCTGCTACTATTTGACGCAGTCAAATTTTAGAACGGTGAAGAAGTACTCCAGCTTTGTTGAGAGATTTGAGTGCTGGTGTCTTTCTTCTCCATTTTGGTAAAAAAAATTTGGTGGAAATGGTTAAGAAAGATGATGTAAAAAGACAAATATTGGGGAAATGAAAAAACAAAAGGGGGGGGAGTGAAATTTTAAGTCCCGCCTGATTTTGCCACGACATTTTAGCTACAACTTTTTACCCGTAAAGAATTTTCATTTATTTTGATAATTTTACCACGGTTTGTCAAACCGTGGCCAAATAACTATGGGTAAAAGTCCCTTTTTTGGTAGTGTTATGAACCATCAGACCAGTTTATCTTTCATGTTAGGATTGAGAGTTGGGTAGTTATCCTTGATGGTTTGAGTAATGGTGTCGGGAATGGGAAATGAAAGGCTTTCAAAGTTCCATTAATGTCCATTATTGTAAAAGGTTTTTGCCATCTTGTGATCTCATTTCTATTTAAGGGGCCATGGAGCAAACTTTTTAGATGGCCAAGGTTGTCAATCTGATTGTCTTCAAGGAATCTTACTCTATTGCCTTTGTTGACAATCCATTTGGCATTGACAATATAGATGTTCTAGCCCTGGGAAATGCATATCTAGATTTTGGAGGTGGTTTTTTTTACTACAAGTATCAACCTTGTTGTAGCAGTATTTGTAGTTCACCATCTTATCCCAAAGGTTGTTGGGATGCTGGAAAGCTCTCCAGGTCATTCTTGCGTACAAAAGTTTGTTTTTCATCACACTCTTATTGATCATCCGTCCCCTTCATCTTTATTTCTTGCAATTCTATCCCAGACGATGAGATGGAGCTTTTTTTGGATGGTTCCCGATGAAGTTTCTTTGGATCATATTAATGAATTAGTTGATTTTAGCAGACGGAATATTTTGCATTATATGAGAGGGATTGTTATTGAGAGAGCTTTTCGCCAACACAGCTCTCCCAGACATGCTGAGGAACTTAGTTTTTCAATCGTTTAGCTTTTAGGGCATGAGCATTCACATGTCTAGAATGAAACATGAGAAAGCCCAGCTACTTACCAAAGGAAGTGTTGCTTTGGATGACTAGGAGGATGAGCAAGTATCAGAGTTGCTAGTGAAATTATTATTGGAGAAAATGACCCAAGTCTCTGCAGAAGTCATTCACTATTTGCATGATGTTGGTGCAACTTTGGTTGTTGTCAGTGGAGAAAATAGTGAGATCTCTACAAAGAAAAGGTGAGATATTTTGGGTCCTATGATAGAAATAGTAATAGAATATCATGATTTGGTGTGCACAGTCTTATCAATGTTCCTAAAGAGTTTCTTCATGCAAATAATAAATATGTACGAAAAGATGGGGTCTCATTTTCTGATGTCTCTCGAGGGGTGAAAAAATAGTAGGTCTTGGAGCCATTAAGGATGATAGAGATGGATGTGGCAGTGATGCAGGACATGATGCGTTAGGTGAGCTTGAGGGGAAGGCTTTTTCAAGGTCAATTTATAAAATCATGTTGGAATTAGTCCTTTCATTTTCCTAAAGTGGGAGATGTACTCTTGGACTATGATGTCATTGTTATAGGCCCTCTTCCTAGGGAGGAAGTTGGTTTGGTTGGGTCTAATAATAGAAGGAATGTAGGGCTTAATTCTGTTGGCAATAATTTTGGTAACAATTTTAAGGTCAATGTTACACAGGCTAATAGGCCTGAAGTTCTTTAGCGTAGTAGCATTTTGATATTTATGGATTAAAAAAATGAGGGTTTTGTTCATTTGGGAATCCATGCTATATCCATAAGGTTTTGTTGCAGAAATCCAAGACCTTTTTTACCTTGTCCCAGTACTTCTAGTGGAAAGAGGGTGTAGACCATCTGGGCCTAGGGATTTGGAGGGTTTGAAGCCCTTAATAGCATTGATGATTTCAGATTCTCTTAAGGTGATACCAATGGTGTTGGTCATGTCACATATGAGACCATTGGGATCAATACTAAAGTTAGTCTTGGTGGGAGATGAGAGATGAACAGAAGGTTGGAGTAGAAGAAGGTAACATGGTCTTTGATGGAGGCTTGGTCCAAAAACCATTTCACAGAGTCATCTTTGAGGGTGAGAATTTTGTTTCTGCGTCTTTTAATGATGATAGAAGGGTTAAAAAATCTAGTATTTAAGTCACCATTAATAAGCCAAATAATCCTAGATTTGATTTTCCAGAAGTCTTCCTCAAATTTTAGCATTAAATCATACTCCCTCAGAAGATTATTTTTAAAGTTCTGAAGACCATCATTTCTAGTAAGGATTTTATTCATTATGTGAAAGATGTTGCCAAAAGTGTGCCTATTCCATTCCTTGGCCTTTTTTGGAAGAGTTTAATGGTCTTAGTAAGGAAATTGGATGTTGGATGAGGTGTGGACAATATCATAAAAAGTGGGATGGACACACCACATGGGATCAAATATAAGGGGACTGTTGTAGTTATTGGACATGTTATTCCTAAGCTTGAATAGAAGGGGGAAGTGGTTAGAGTGGGTTCGAAGGAGGTGAGTGACATTGAATTCAGAGTAGTTCAGAATCCAAGTGACGTTAGTCATACACCCATCCAGCCTTTTCAGGATAAGGCCGGATTAAAATTTGTATATTTTATTATATCAGGTTTATTTGCTCTCTTTAAACCCTAGATTTTTCATTTTGCAATGGTTGAGGCAACTCCTAAGTAACTTAGCTCTTTTGTTGTTATTAGATCTACCCCAAATTTATTTCTAGTAGTGAGGACCTTATTAAAATCTCCCACAATGAACTAGTCACAAACTAAGATTGAGAGATTCTACGAAGGTTATCTCATAGGATAGTTCTAACAACATGTCCATGCCTAACATAAATTGCAGAGAAAATCCAAGGATTGGATAGGGTACTTACCTTAACCATGAAATGCATCCCCTGAGTTGTGATGGAGATGTTGTCAAGCTTGAGAGTATCTTCTTTCCATATGATTACTATTCCACCAGAAAGTCCTTTTGTTGTCGGCTGGATCTAAGCATCAAAACACAGGTCTTCAGTGATTTAAGCATGGTCAGTCTTTGTTGTTTCTAGGAGAACCATCATGGAAGGTTTATGCATGTTAATGAGTATTTGGCACTGCCTTCTGAATGAGGCGTTGTTAGCGCCCCTATCATTCAAGATTATGAAGTTTATCATGTTATTTGAGTTGTTGGAGTCTTTATTTTACCCTTCATATTCTTCAGTTCGAAGGCCTTCCTTGAATCCTTCAGAGGGTTCAGAGCAACTGTTGGCGGCATATCACATTTGTGATTCCTTAGGAGTAGTGTCAATTTTTGTATCGCGGCTGATAGACTATTAAAATAGATTTTCTAGTCGTTCATTTGAATTCCTTTATCACCAGCCTTTTCAACTGATAAACCTATGTGGTTTGTTTTTCCAGTGCCGCTAGTAATTCTTCTAAATCTTTATTGCTCTGTTTTGGCACGTCTAGCAGTTAAAGTGTTATAGCCCCTAAGTTTCCCTCATAATTATCTTTTCCCATTGGGAACCATAATATGGACTTAGGGGTGAGGGTCGTTGGGTCCTGAGAGGGATTTGAGAAGAAACACATTTGTTGATGACCTTAGGACATGAGATTGATAATGTCCTGGTTCGACATGTGGGACAAGTCCTCGTATTGGTAAGCATGAAGTACCATCTGCATCCAAAGTTGATGGCCGAAGCTCGAGGTTCATCCCCTCCCTGATGAGGTGTGCCAGTTAAAGGAAAGGAAATGAAAGAATGCAAGAAATTAGACATAAATGAAAAAGTAATAATAAGTGAAGAAATTTATGTATGTTGTTGAATCATTTAAACTAGCATCTCTTCTTCTTCTTCTTACAGAAAAAAAAAAAGAAAGACAGGTTGACCAGTAGATTTTCTTTTTATTTATATTATCTTTGTAACTTTTTCTCCTAAACATATAAGGCCCTAAAATGATGACTTGTTTTTTCTATATATATAATTAATGGATTACACAAAAGTCAAATATCAATTGAAAACTAATAAGATTTTGAATCAAAAGCACAAATCACTTTATTCTTGTTTCTTCTTAACAACAAATTCAATTTAGTTATAACTATAACCACTTCTATTGAAAACAAGAGTAAAATAAGAAATTTATCAAATACAAAAAATAAGCTTTTAGAGATTGCTTCAATGAGAAGGAGATATTGTTAGAGAATCTTAACTCCATAATTCTAATAGTTATAGAAAAAAATTTATGTTGTTCAATATTCAGTATTGTCTTCTCTGTTTCTACTCCATATAGATGCATATACGGAATTACAAAATCATACTTTTGATTACAGAAATAAATGGAGATACTAACACTACCATCTTGAAAATTTACTATCAACTTGGATAAGTTACCAAGATTCAGCCTGAAAAAAGTTGTGTGCAACCAGAACTTTTTTCATGATGACTAGCAACCATTAAGATCCATCCACTAAAACATTCACTCGTCCTCTACGATTAGCAGATTCCATCACATTTGTTATCACTTTCATTTCACAATCTCCCGACGAGGATCATTTTGTCATTAAGGTTTATGGTGCAACTATTTTTCTCCATAAGGATTAGTGATCTATCCAGGTACGTTCTGTCTTCATCTCCTTATAAAAAAAATAACATGATGACTTGTTTTCTATGTATGTATAGTCTCAGGTATAGAGAATGTTAGACTCTATGATAGGGATGAGAACAAGATGTCACGTATTTTCATAAGCTTCATACACATTCTGAGACGATCCAAAAATAAACTACGTGCCCTTACTGTTGTTAACATACTACTAAAGTTAACTAATTCCTTTGAGTTTAGGGGAAAGGCAAACACAAATCTGGAGATAATGTGTTATAAGACTTATCATATGAAGGGGAAAAGAGTGTTAAAACATCTTTATTTTATTTTTAAGTCATTGATTTTCAATCCTAAATAAATCTTAAGAGCTTCCTTCTGAAGGAAAGGTAAGTCTACATACACGTCACATTCCTCATACTCTACTTGTGGGATTATATTAGAGTATGTTGTAATTTATAGAGAAAAGACGTAAAGTAACACATGAAGTTGTCCCAAAATTTTAAAAAGACAATTAACTATATGAACGTTTTATTACCCCCTCCCTCCACCCCCAAAATAATTTGAATTGTTGTTATTACATCATCTTTCAATCAGTCCTAGATTTTACAAGTATGTGTTAAAGTTGTTCGGGAAGGCATCTGACGAAGCTAGAAGTCCTTGAACTATCATTGGGCCTGTTGATCGACTTGGAGTTCCATATCTCTGCTAGCGCGCAACGACTTAACTTGACGTAGCCCAAGCTTTTGCTCAGCACAAATAGTAGCAAGCAAAGGGTTAAGTTATTCATTTCTCAAGTAGAGCTAGCTAGGAGTAGTTCCTCAATAGAAGGTGATTTACTTCTTAACTTCTAAGCGTTGAGCTCTACTACAAAGGTACCTTTCATTTTCTTATTAGTTGCTTGGCGTATAGGTTATCATACAACAATAATTACGTGACACGTGTTTATTTAATTTCAAATATTTTCTTTTTCATTTTAAGTTTTTCTTTATCCTTTTTTTTCTCTCTCTTATTTTTTGACTTTTTTTTGTTTACTTTAATTTTGAATTCTCCTTAATTCCATTTCACCTCCCACCCCAACCCACCCACCGCCATGTTCAAGTTGAACCCTCCCCCCATTTTCTTTCTTTTTTTCTCTCTTTCTTTTTCTTCTTTTTTTTTGGTCAAAAGGATAAGCATTATATAAATATACTTATTACGAATGTAGCATGGAGGGCCCACTGCAGGCAACAAGAATGTTAATGGGCGTGGTTAGAGTTTGCTCAATTACATAAGGATTACAACTTAATAATTTTCTTGAGTACATAGTTCCCAAAATGTCTGCCCAAACAGCTTTAGATACAAACATTTGGGGAACTACAAAAAAAATGTGCTTCCAAAAACTTATGCAATTTACGCCCTCTTTGCAAAGAAGATCCGCCACTCTATTTTGCTCCCAAAATATGTGGACTGGTGTGTTTTCTCCTATTTCCTGCTTCAGGGACCTGCATTCAGACAACAAGATAGAGTAGAGTAAGTTATCATGTTTTAGCATATGAATTGCTTCAGAAGAGTCCATCCCAATATCAATAGGGGCTAGCTTATGCTCCAGAGAGCCATTAGGAGACCCTGTTTGAGTGCATAAATCTCAACCAAAATAGGATTGGTATGCGTAGTTTTGGAGATGAATCCCATGATCCACTCGCCTTTGTTATTTCTTATCACCCCACCTAGACCTCCAATTTTGATTACTCTTGCCTGAGCCATCTGTATTGAGCATTAATCTGTTGTTCATGGGGGGATTCCACTTAACTAGTATCTCCATAGGAATCCCTTTGGTATTGTTGCCTGATGCTATGAGTAGGTGATACTCTGATGCTTGATGCATGGCATCATCAAGGTGGATGTGTTATTTCTTTTTGCCAAAGATGTTTTCATTTCTTTTGAGCCAAATGTTCCACACACAAAAGGGGAGCATGATATCCCAAGGGATGTATTTATTATAGGGTTTATTTTTTTGTACAACTCTAGATGTTAAGACAGTTGCCTATAGTGAGATCTTGCTGCTTTGGGGGGCTGGTATGGCTTCTATTGTTCATTACAACAACCCAAAAAGTGGTGACAATGGTGTAATTGAAGAGGATGTGACTGATGTCTTCCTCACCACTGCCACAAATGGGGCACACCGGGTTTATATCCAAGCCTATCATATGAAGGTATTGGCCAGTAGGGAGGCGGTTGTGAGTAACCAACCAAATGAGGGACTTGATATTATTGGGGCAAGGTGCATTCTAAATCCAACCAAACTCTTTTGTGTTGATGTCCAGTTTACTAGGATAGGTTTGGTTGAGGATAAGGTGGTAGGGAGAGTTTGTGGAGAAAGTCTAATTACTGGAAAGGCCCCAAACTAGCTTGTCATCCCTAGGGATATTAGAGTGAATGTGCTGGGTGGAGATGCAAGCTCTAAGTTCCTCAAGGAGATGAAAAGAAAGCTTATAGAGGTCCCAATTGCCATTAGTGATGAGGCTATTGATATTGAGTTTGTCTTTTGATGTGAGGCTAAAAATACATATTTTTAATCACTATTTTCTCACATTTATTATTTTTATTTTTATTTTTTGAGCATGAATTTTATGAATTGTGTTACATGGTATATTTTATTTGTAGGATTAAATTGGTGGAAAAATGAAGAAGTTTGAAGCTAAAACGAATTAAAGATGAAAGGTTGAAGAAGAAAATCAAGCAGACAGTTTTAATGGATTAACTTTATTAAAATAATATATTTCTATATATGGTGCAAAGATGAACGCCAATTCAATTTGAATTAGGCTTATGACTGACACGTGTCAGCAGCGAAGTCCATCTAATTATTTGGAAGGCGGCGGCAACAAAATATTCCAGAAGCAGCAAATAAGTTACGGAAATCAATTCCTTTCAGGTTTTGATTTCCTAATTTGTTTGGACTCAATTATTTTATTTAGGGTTTTCTACATCTATAAATAGGGCATGGAAATAATTATTTGAGGGGAGCCAAGAACCAAGATACAAGACACAATATAAATTTTCTTCTAGCTTAGGAACTTTGGAAGAACCGTCGTGGAGGCCGGAGAATTGTGTTTATTATTTCTTCTCCTTTATTATTTATTTGTATTTGTGATTAATAAAAAAAATAGTTTAGCTATTGTTCTTAACTTTTTATGATTAACACAAGCATATTTATTTTAATAAATTTTGATTATGTTTTTGAGATAATGAGTAGCTAACTTTCATAACTAGGGTTGTGGGAACCATAAACGATTAACAAAGTATGAATAATAACTAAGTAATTCTTGAATAGTGTTGAAGCATGCATTGATAATTCTTTCGTCTAAAAGTCTTTTTAACGGTGGCCAACGTTAGAACTCACTTTGTTGCTACTTGCTGGACCAAGGAGGTAATCAACAAGAAAAGAATTATCAACATAGATTTAATGTGATACTATCTAATAGGCTAGTGTCGATTGGTGCGAAGTAATAACTAAGCCAAACATCGATTATGATGTCTAATATGAGGTAAAGGTAAGGGTTAG
>JAJOOO010080660.1:0-11962 GCA_029582685.1 Solanum piurae
CAATATCCAAAAAAGGCAAAAAAATTGTTAGGGTAAGTATTATATTTGATTTATTTTCACATTATTCAAATCAATGATTTTTTTGCTAAAAATATCACATTATGCTTATTGTTGTTTCGAAACTTTTGTTTGGGTGAAATTTGTACGAAATGTGAATAATATTTGTATGAATCTGACTTTAATATATGATTTTTGGATATTGTATGAAATGTGATATAATATTGATATGCAAATGGTATGAATTGTGTTTTGACATTGGTATGAAATTGATTTGATATCAGTAGCCCAATAGTATGAATTGTTAAATTGGTATGCAAATGGTATGAATTGTTAAATTACTCTGTTTTGTATGAATTATGACTAATATTGATATGAAATTGAGATTTTTCCTAATATGTTTCTTTTTCAATTTCTCCATTAATGTATTTAAATTTTTAACATTGGTATGAAAATGGTATAAAATGATTTTTCTTTCATTTTTTTCCAGTGATTTTGGTTTGTACACATGTCTATTTATTGTATACATCAGTAATGGAGTTTTTTATATGAATTCTGTTGATATCGATGCAAAGTACAATCGCCAAAGATATGCCACAATCATATGGTATTATGGAAAAACAAAGAATGATGATGGCGTGATCAGTGAGAGTGAAGTAACTGACACTGTTGCTAGCAAATTTGGTGGACCCCGCATAGCAAAAGAAAATGCTCTGGATACCAGCAATTATCCCATACCAAGACCACGAAGATCAAATTTGAGATAGTTGATTGCACCTTAGACTTTTTAGAATTACAAGTTTTTTTAATTTTTGGACGATATTTTTGTGTTTGTTACAACTTTAAGTATTTGATATATATAATATCCACTGTTTTATTCCAAAAAGATACCAACTACATATGAATTACAGATTGACTATTGTAATTGCAAGATACTAGTTATATACAGATTGCATTTCAAATGGATACACCATTCTAAAGATAAATTACACATTGACTATAATAATTTTTGGGATAACAATTATATACAAAATGCATACAAATTGGATTCAACATTTAGAGTTTATGATTTTACAATATCTTATTAACTAGAAAGAAATCATACTACTAATTTAGAGTTCATGAACTAACACTGACTTATAATTGGTATCCAAACTGTACACATTTGGCATCCAAATTCATATTCTAACACAAAAAAATAAAAAATGAATGAAGTTGGTATCCAACAAAATCATGATTTTTTAAACAAAAAAAACTTGATTTACTCGTCAGTGACAACAATTCTGAAAAAAAAAATGAAGAGAGAAACGTTGAAGAAAATAGATTAAATCAGACTTTTTAATTAAATTTAACAGATTAGAGTGAATTAAGGAAACCAAATATTCCTAATTAGTTTGAATCTCTTAAAGGTATGCTAATTAATAATTATCATCAACCAATTCAAATTTAATTAATACACCTATTTCCGGTTTTTTTTTCTTCAAAATCGATTTATTTTCCTTTTTTATCTTCTTTTTTTTTTCAAAACAAATTTTTACAATTAATTAATAAAACGTTTTTTTAATAAAATGTTATAATCTGAAATTTTTTATTGTTACAACTTGAAAGTTTTATTCTACTGCTGTAACTTGAAAATATTAGTCTAATAAATATCATATATGAAATTTTCACGAAAGACTTAATTAGCACAACACACACAACTTTGACTCCAATAAATTTGATCATCATTTCTGGGGTGAGTCTCAAACTCTGACTCCAAAAATTCAAAACTAGCCGGAGATGCCCATTTTGAGCTCGTTTAAACGAATGTTCCTGCTAAATTTGAGTACAAATTAAGAATTTTTAAATATATAGATAGAGTATGAACAAAAGTTATTGAATTCACGTGAACTTATAAACTATAGTGTTCATGCTACATTTGCCCCTGCTGAAGCATTCACTTGGCTAATAGTAATAACTTATCATTATCACAATTCACAAGTCATATTCATGAACTACTGTATTTGCCCACGCATAGAAAAAAGGTTTCTTACAAATTAAATAAAAAACATATATTTAATAGAAAAACACAAAAAATAAAATAAAATTGGCATACATACAAATAGAGCTTTAGACATAATTCCTACAATTTGTCAAAAAAACACCTGGTATGTGTAGAATTCCTTGAAGTTTTCTGAGGAATATTTTCTTGAAAAACTTTGTTTTTTCAAAGTCTTGACGGAAAAAATTAACACATGGTATGCATAGATCCCGTGAGTAGGGATACAACTTCGTGACCGATTGTTAGACTGAATAGGTGGTGATATCACACCCTTCTCAAAGGAACTGTACGTGACACTATGATCACCCCTGAAGCAGGACTTTGCAATATGTCACTAGTCACTATTAAAATATCACTATTTTTCCATTGAAATTTCCCACTGAAAAATATTCAGTGGTTGTTCTCGTAAAAGGCGCGTGCTATTAAACTTTGGGAAAGACTCATCTATGTCATTCGCGTTTAAAGTTTGGCTCATCTATGTCATTTCCGTTTGAGAAAAGGCTCATCCATGCCATTATTTATTAATTGAAAAAAGTTTCGATTTTGCAAAATCACTTTTTACACATGGTCAATTACAATTCTGCCATGTCATTGATTAAATCATTTTTAAAAAAAGAAAACGCTCAAATACATCGAACTTTGTGAAAAAAGCTCATCTATGTCACCCGTTAAAAGTTTGACTCATGTATGCTATTTCAGTTAACAAATAATAACTTGGATGAGCCTTTTCTCAAACGAAAATGACATGGATGAACCAAACGTTGAACAGATGCATAAATGAGTCTTTTCTCAAAGTTGCATATTTGAGCCTTTTCCCTTCTTTTTTTTTGAACTAGTGAGAAAAGAGATAGTAGTGTTTTCACACAAAAAAAATTAGGAAGCTTTCTAGTATTTCACTGAGAATCCAATTCTCACCGTGTGTTTTCTCAATGAACTAGTTCAAAGGGAAATAGGTGGTAGAATCATGTTTTTGTAATACACATTTTTCATTGATTTGTTGTAAAAAAAAGAAAAACCTCTATTAATGTGTAGCAGTATATTGAGTTGTGTTCTAAGCATGCCAAAGATGGGTAAGTCTCCCTCTCTGGCTATTGTCTCAAGAATATTGCATTGCTAATGAAACAACCTGTAATTAACTAAATAATAAGCTATCAAACAGAACAAACTACCCCTAATGAAGCCACGGCACACGATAGCAGCCAGGAGTGTGCTAGAGATCTAGTCAAAAGTAGTGGTGAATGCAAGATTTTCATCAAACAAATTTAACATACTCCCTCTGTCCCAATTTATGTGACACATTTCGCTTTTCGAGAGTCAAACAGTTTAAGTTTGACCGAGAATTTGCTCATGGAATCTTCAAATTTTTTAAAATGAAATTTATATATTTGTAAACTACATAAAAAGTACTATAAGTCACAATAATTGATAATTCAAAATATTTAAAAGATATATGAAAAAATTACGATCAAAGATAGACTTGTTTGAATCTCGAAATCTAAAATGTGTCACATAAATTGGAACAGAGGGAGTATATTATTTATATATTACAAAAAAGTTTTTGACCTTACCATATGTATAGCCTGATTTTCCAACGAAGGGGGTTAGGATGAATTCCCTTCCGCCTCTAGTCATAATTAAGTGAAGGAAGAAAATAATATGAGAGACATAGGGAAGAGTCAATTAGCACAACACACAACTTTGACTCCGATATAATTAATCCTCATTTCTAGGCTAAGTCTCAAATCTGACTCCAAAAACTCAAAAGTAACCGGAGATGCCCATTTTGAGCTCCTTTAAACTGATGTTCCCGCTAAAAGGAAGTGATCGAACAATGACAAAATTAGTTTTTGACTTTTAAATTGAATGACATTAAGGTACTGTGAAAGAATAAATGTTTGAATACATCGCATTAGGCCTTTTATGTTATGCAATCTTTATTTTAAATCAATACTATTGATAACAAAATTTTGCAGAAACAGTAAATTCCAAAGTTTAAATTACATAGTGAAGAACAGAAATTAATGACTATAAAATATAACAATCGTATGAAACAAAAAGGAAAGAAAATTGATCTTACTGAATGCACAATGTCCCCTTAAAGAAATTATTTTCCTCTAGTATCTGAGGTTTGAATTGAAATAGATTCTCCCAAGATAGAACGATTCTATTCATCAGTGTATTGATACACAAAACAATGGTGTCTTTGAAATCCACATAATTGACAAATTCATCATAATTTATATATTTCTCTATGCCTAATTATCCCAAAGATTTCAATGTAAAAGTTCTAATATTCATTTTACAAAGTATGAGGATATGATCTTAATGAAGTTTTGGTTGCTAATAAATCGTGTAGAGGACCTGGTCTTCCTCATGCCTTTTTATTGCTTATAATTTTGTATTTTATTCTACAAAATTTAGCTTCTCAATAAATGGTAATAATTTCTTAACCATTTTTATTTGCAAGAATTAATGTTATATTAGATTGAAACAAATCGCAATATTTTCTTTTATAATAAAGCGAATTAATATATTGTCTTTTTATGATCACACAATACTAGGCTATTTTACTTGTATAAAATAATTTTTTAGAAACAAAAGAATAAATATTGTGAAAGCATACATATACGTATCGTAACAAACATATCTCATTAAATTAGTCTTTTTTCGTCATATGACCACATAGCTTGGAAGACAATATAAGCATTGAGATCACTCTTTTTACATTTTGTCAAAGATCGAAATTCTTTCAATGACAAAAAAGGAGAACTAGAGGTCTGATCTTAAATTTCTAGTTTTTCAATTATTAGATATGATATGATTGATGGAAGAGTAAAGATATAACATCATATGGAGAATAAAGTTATAAGGAAACTTGGACTGTGTTCTTTTGTTTGTTGTTTCGATAGATTAATTTCTAAATATTAAACAGTCTTAAAAATTAATCTCTTTAATATGTTCAACAATCCGTTGTAGTCTAGTTGGTTAGGATACTCGGCTCTCACCCGAGAGACCCGGGTTCAAGTCTTGGCAACGGAATTTTTATATTTCATAAAGGTGGATCCTAGTTTTTTTTTTTTGTGAGACACTCAAGTTCAAGTCCCGTTTCATAAAGGTAGATCGTAGAATTTTTATTTTATTGTGAGATGGGATTTGCATTTTTTCATAAAGATGAATCGACCTAGAATTTTTATTTTTTCACCATAAAGTTGGATCTAAGATTTGAGTAAGTTTCACTATTTTGAACACATGAAGCTCAATATGTGGCCTTAAACATTTAATTTTTTTATTTTTTATTTTATATTCAAAGTCTATTTTTTTTTAGTTTTTTAAGAAGTAGAATTGTTAGTATATTTAAAATATTTTTTTAGATGTGAAATTGTTTCTTTCTTTACGATGAAGATTTTTACTTTTTTCTAAAAGTAGTATTGGATAAGTTTTAATCTTTTGTTCGATTTTGAATTGACAATAAATTTAAAAGAGTAGAAGAGGATTTTTGAATCTTATGATTTTAAATTAAATTAGATATATGTATATATGCCAAAAAATATTTAATCTTGTGGTCTTAAACATGTCATGTGGAGGTTAAATTTAAAAATTGACAAAAAAAAAAAACATTCTTTAATGTTTCGAAACGATCTAAAAGACACAGTATATTTTATTCTTTTTTTAAAATCCTTACAATAATGGGATCTCTTAAATTTTGGGTCTTAGGTGGATGCCTCATTTTTAAAGGCATTGAGCTCTCGTGAGTATATATAAAGTGATTTTCCAACAAAGGAGATTAGGATTAATCCCCTTCCGCCCCTAGTGACAAGTGAAGGAAGAAAATGACACGAGAGGCATAGGGAGGACTTAATTAGCACAACACACAACTTTGATTCCAATAAATTTGATCCTCATTTCTAGGCTGCCTCAAACTCTGACTCCAAAAACTAAAGACTAACCTTAGATGCCCATTTTGAGTTCGTTTAAACAAATGTTCATGTTTTATTTGAGTACAAATTAATCACTTAATAGCAGAAAAGGAAGTGATCGAGCAATGACAAAATTTGTGTGCTACTAAAATACATTTGTATGAGCAAACTCAGTGGAATTTATTGAATGACATTAAGGTACTGTGAAAGAATAAATGTTATGCATCGCGTAATGACTTTTTACGCGTGGAAGCTAAGTATATATGGTGCTTGTAATTAACATGTATCAATTTAAGTAGATCCTAAGAAATTTTTGAACCAGTTCACAGAATCTTTCACAGAATCTTTGAGATATCTCTTGAGGTTGTCCTTATAGCTGCCAATTGAATAACTTGATAGTAGTTAACAAGTTAGTACATTAGTCATTGTGATAATTGATATTTTTTTATATCTTTAAGAGTATCTTATCGCGATGTTAATACATTATTTGAATCATCCATTTCTGTAACATGTGCATAGAAAGGACACGATGACTTTCATTGGACTATTTGTATCTATATGCATCAGATTCTAACTCATGGATCTCTCAGTTCTAAAAATCAAAATAAAGAGGCTCGAAGTATTTCTTCTGAACTCTTTTTTCAAATTCAATATATATTGGTTGATCGTATAGTTTAGTAACTACATTACAGATTTACAAACTTTCCATTTTCAATAATTATGATTAGAGGTTCCCATACTTTTGCTTGATGTATCATGTACAACCATATTGAACATGATGTATCATGTACAACCATATTGAGCTTGATGTATCATGTACAACCATATTGAACTTGATGTATCATGTACAACCATATTGAACTTGATGTATCATGTACAACCATATTGAACTTGTCTGCAAGTTAATATCATCAACATTGTACATACTTTTTGGTTATTACAGAGAGCACAACATCACATGAAAGCAGGTATTTTTCATATATATAAAGTATCATGTACTGTTAAATTGTAAATAATTTTTTGGGTAAAAACTATAATAATATTTTTGTCTTATTTAATGTGGAGATCGTTGTAACAATTGGGAAATGAAATAATTGTTTAGGTAATTATAGTATCCGTCCTTACATGGCTACCTATTTTGTTGTCCCATTTATATTCTCTCTTTTTTTCTTTCTTTTTTTAACTAAGAAATTTTCATTAATAAATAAAAGATCCTTCGAAGAAGAGTACAAGCAAGGGGGGCTAGACCTTACCTTACCGATCCTATTGCAATAATAAAACTCTACTACTTAACAAGTATGAAGAAAAAAAGAGCAAGAGAAAACTATGTATTCTATGATCATCGTAGAGTTTATAGTATTCTCTATAATGATATTACAAATGAAGATACTTAAGTAATACAAGAATATAAAAATCAAGAATAAGATTGAGTTATTAGCCTCAAACTTCAATTTATATATGTATGAACTAAAAAAGATAGTGTGCCCGTCAAAAGTAACTTGAGGTATTTTCTTCTTATCTTCTTCTTCAACTAGATCTGTCCAAAAACACTTGATAGTTCATCAATTCTTCTTGAATTTATTGGATCTTGTTAAAGTTGTTGACGCTGTTATATGATTTTGCTTTGTTAGTCGCATTGGTAGGTGTCTTGGAACAAATTCCTCAATCACCTTACCATCCCAATTGTGTTGCCTTCCATGTGCTTTTTTTTATTTTATTTTGTTGCTTCCACTTCTTTGTTGCCTTGGTGAGAGATCCCCTTCCTTGGCCACCTTATCAAAGCATATGTCCAACATCTCTGTCTCGTGATCCCCATCGGACATGTATGTTCCCAAGTCAATATCATAACATGCAGTTGGACTAATTCCTGAAACTATAACTTCTGGATCATGACTATCAGCCAATACTCTAAATCTTTGGTGTTCATGGCCAAACTCTTTTTAAAGCTATCAACTGTCATTGTCATAGATGAATTTGCCTTACTTGTAGGCACAAATTCGGGTGCTTGAGGGCTTAACTTACTCATAGGAGGTGAAGTAATGTTTTCCTCTCCCTCAACTAAATCTGCTCATTTAGAAGCACTCGTTTCCTATTGTTTTCTTTAGAAACATTCAAATCATTTTTAGCTTCCTCTGGATTCGAAACAACCCTGATAGGTGTATTTGAACTGATTTCTTTACTAGCTATCCCCTCTATAGCAATGAACTCATTTTCATGTGTCAAAACAACTTGTTGATCGTTATGCTCCCTATTCTTGTTCAATTCTCGAGGAACAAGACCCAAATTATTAACGTCTTTGTCAAACTGGGAAGAATTTTGTGTGTGTTGAAGTACACCAGTAACAGGTTGGGAAATGCCTAAAGTACTCCCAAATTCAGTAGATAATTCATCTGGACCATGTATCCTTTCTTGCTGTCCAACATTCTCATCTCGCAACACGTCGAATTGAGTACATTCAATTACGATGTTGCTTCTGTTGACACCCAATTTTTTCCCTCCACAATATGAATTAATCATCGAGCTTCTTAAATTTCAAACAATTTGAAATAATCGTCTTGAAAAATCCTAAAAAAATATATATATTTTAAAATATCTTTCTAATTAGTTTTGGTTAGTTTTTTTGTTTTTTTTTCTTTTCCAGAAATAATTATATAATTTTACATGTTGGTTTATATAATTTTCATCTTTTATACAAATATTTAATAAATAGCCTAAAAATAATGTGTAGCATAATTACACATTTATTTCTTTGAATTAGTGAATTTGATAATTTTCTATAATTAGTTCTGTATTTTAAATAATGAATAAGTCTTGATAATTATTTTGTCTCGTTTTAAATTAAGAAGCTCAAATAATTAATCGATAATTATTCAACTTATGTTAATTTTTGCCGAAATTAGTTATTTGACTCAATGGCTACATCTAAATTTAATTTGATTAGAACAACAATTAAGGTGGTCAAATTTTAAATAAAAAAGGGGTCATCCTTTTGTCTTAAAACCAGTACACACATCCACGCTCTTACAGTCTCTTTCTCCTTTTTCAGACGCCTCCCACCCCTTTCTTCTTCCCAAAATCGCAAAGGTCAATAGTAAGAACCCTAATTTCTTCATCCGCCCATCACCTTTGTCAGCTCCTCTCCTTATTTTCAAATATTACAGACCTCAGAACAAGTTTTGTTGACTTTGGATGAGAGAAATCTCACCTAAATCTGATGTGGATCGAGAAATATCACATCGAACCCAGATTTTCAGGGGCATGTTCTCCTCTTGTCGGTTTTCCCTTGCATTATCTCCAATCAATCTCTGGTCTCCCGCTCAAACGGCTATTTTGAATTCAAATCTCTATTTTTGCTATAAATAGTGCCATTTAAAGATACGTGAAGGGGGGGGGGGGGGGGAGAAAAGGACAGTGATATAGATTTATAAGAAGAATTTTGATTTCATTAGTGGATAAGTTAAGAATTTCGAATCTCGAGTTTTCGTCTTAAAGCTATTTGTTCTTTGTCATCGGAAGCTGTCGTCGGAGTTCTTCTCACGTGGTGGTGAAATAGTTCGTTTCAACTCGTCGTCTCAAGTTCGTTGCCCATAACCAGGTAATCTGCTTGCTATCTCTTTAAATTCCTAATTTTGCTTTGTGTTTGTTTTAAGTATTTTATTTGTTTTGATTTAGTCACTGCTTAACATGTAGATTAATGGGTAAATGCTATGTAGCTTACTCTTTTTTTTTTATTTAGATTTTTCCTTGTATATATTTAAATATTGGTATCATGGAAGAAATTAGCTTAATTTCGAAGCTTTTGCTGGCTTTATTTTCCCATAATCGAGAGAATTTAAACGTTTATTTCTTACCATTAGTTGATTTTCATTCCAACTTGAATATATTTGAAAATGTTAATCAGGCACTGTTTAGAGGTTGTTTTCATGTCCAAAAAAAAGCATTTCTTTGTTTTCCAATGGACGACTTTGGTTTCAATTTTAAGAAGTAAAACTAGTAGGAATCTTAAGACTTTTGCTTAAAATCTGTTCTCTTACTGCCAACGGGTTAACTCCTATTTATATCTCTGAATCTGTTGATTTTGGTAGTGAATTTCAAGTTATTTCCATTAGTGTTCTTCCACGATCTTTGTTCTATCCTGGTCTATATTTAGCTACTGCCTATAACATTTTGCCTAGAGCTTCTTACTCTTACGTCACCAATAAATAAACTGATCTAAAATTAATTGGTATGTCCTCGGGTTATTTCTAGGATTGAACTGAAGTGTCATGTCCTTCATTATTAACCATGTATTGCATTAGTTGTTTATTTCCAAAACAGTAGTTTAGATTTCCTATTTAAATACTTCATGATATTGTAGAATCTCTTTATAGGTGTGGTTGACTAGTTTGTTAATTGATTTAAAGAATCCAGTAGCTATTCAAATCTGTGTGATTAGGACTTTAACATTACCATGGATCTTTCAAGTATGTCTAATAATTATCTAATGCATGTCTTCTTTGTGATCCATCCTTAATGATCCCTAAACTGTCAAAATTATATCGTTACTAGCTCGCTTTGCACCATTAGCTCTATTCTACAGAGATATATAGACCATGATCTGTGATTGTAGAGTGTTGGATTAGATTTCTTAGTCACCATTCGACCCCCCTAAAAGACTTTAAGAATGGTAAAGGTTATTTATTTAGATGTATTTTTATTTTTAGCTTAAAGATCCTAAAATATTTATGTACTCCCCCTGTGTTCTACTGTTTTGAAATCTCCATATAGCACTGACTTTGTTTAGATAGCCTTTAAGAGATTAATGTTATTATCCTTAGTATTTTAATATGATTAAGTCATTACTAGTGCATTTATCAAAGTGATGTATCCACTATTTTATTTAGAAGTGACTGTTGATTTTATTGTATATGACGTAAACATTTATTTTATCTTGTTTTTGTTATTTCATTCTCGCCACTAATTTCTTACTTCTCTTATGCATGAACTCCCTTTGAACGAGTCCAACGGACTCCATCTTCACCCTTTCCTTCATCTTCGAGTCAACCCCCCCATGTATTTGGAAGCCGTTACAGATCCCGAAGGCCCAGCGTATTGCTGGAAATTAGTTCATAAATGTTCAAAGCCCAAGAAATGGGCTGTATACATATTGTATACAACAGTATACACTCATTATACATCGATATACAGCTCAAAAACGCAAAATATAGGGCTAAGGTGAAATACAGGTGTTTGGAAGCAGGAGATACGTGGAAAGGGCTGATATACATGCCGATATACACTGATATACATCATCTGTATACCAAAAACGGGATTGAGTAAATTCCCAGAAATTGCAGCGAATTTAGGCCCAAGAAAGGCCCAAATTCAATTTCTCCTTTACTCTTAACTTATGTAATCGTGATTATTGATTGTTTGTTGTTTGTTAACTTTTAACTCTATAATTTTTTAACTAACTTAATTAGACTCCCCCAAAAGATAAGTTATTTTCTTTGTGTTGGTTTAATTTTAATACATCTCATGTTTTGTGTTCATTTATTCCGGTGATCAAGTATATTGGTCAAAATTTTATATCTTCAATTAAATTAAACCTTTTTGTACTTAAAAATAGGCGTTCTTTAATGTTTTTCACTTAATCACATTTATTCATTTTAAAATTATTTAAAAGTTAAAGTATTTTTTCTTAAATAAACTTTAAAATGTTAGTTAAAACCTTTTCAATTAAAAAATAAAATAAAATAATATTTAGTCATTTTCTCAAAAAAGTTAGTCAAAACTTTTATTCTTCGATTAGTTTAAAATGATTTTCATGTTTTAATTTATTAAATTGGTTTAAAATGAATTAAATAAATTCTAATTAATCTAGTTTTACTAATATTCAAATTACTTGTATTTTTGAGTCGAATGTTTCTTTTTTGGGTCCTTTTCTCTAAAAGATAAAAATAAAAAATAAAAATGCGTTATTTACTTATTTATTTTTCCAAAGTTAATCAAATATTGTAAGTTATTA
>JAJOOO010080663.1:0-21547 GCA_029582685.1 Solanum piurae
GGGATGAAGTATATTCTTGTTGCGGTTGATTATGTATCGAAGTGGGTGGAAGCAGTTGCGCTCCCCAACAATGAAGGTAAAAGTGTCACCGCATTTTTGAAAAAGAATATCTTCTCCAGATTTGGTACACCGAGGGCGATTATCAGTGATGAGGTTCCCACTTTTGTAATAAGTTGTTCAAGGCGCTACTTGAGAAATATATGTCCGTCACAATGTAGCCACTCCTTACCATCCACAGACTAGTGGGCAAGTTGAAGCGTCCAACAGAGAGATCAAACAGATTTTGGCAAAGATTGTGAATGCTAACAAAACGGATTGGTCAAGGAAGCTTGATGATGCTCTATGGGCCTATCACACTGTATACAAGACTCCCATTAGTATGTCCACTTACCAACTTGTATATGGGAAGTCTTGCCATTTACCGGTAGAGCTAGAGCATAAGGCTTTGTGGGCGATGAAGAAACTAAATTTGGATTGGGGTGCCGCATCTAATCAAAGAATGAATGACTTCAATATGCTTGATGAGTTTCGCCTAAAAGCTTATGAAAGTTCAGCCTTGTACAAAGAGAAGATGAAGAGGTATCATGATCAAAGAATTGAAAAGCGAGAATTTGTGGTGGGTGATCTTGTGCTTCTATTCAACTCTAGGTTGCGCTGTTTTCGGGCAAACTCAAATCCAAATGGACCGGACCATTTTTTCTCACAAAAGTTCTCCCCCATGGAGTGGTTGAGCTTGAGAACAGTGAAGGAACAAGGTTCATGGTAAACGGGCAAAGGATCAAGATCTATCTGGGAAATGCAAAAAGTGTGCAAGAGGTTGTTGAGGCCTATGTTCTTGATGAAGTCTTAGTAATCAAGAGGCCTGCGTCGTGCCGCGACGTTAAAACAAGCACTGCTTCGGAGGCAACCCAAGATGTACAATCTAGCCAACGATAGGTTTTTTTTCCCCATCTAGTAGTTTTCTTTGTTTAGTTGATTCTCTGTATTAATTTAGATAGGTGTTTTAGTTTTGTATTAGTGTTGGCTAGAATTAGCATAGGATTCGTGTCTAAAAAAGTGTCCAGAAAATGTAAAAAGAATAGCCTAATGGTTGCTACATGTGCAGGCACGCTATGAAAACTCTGCAGAAAATGGTCTAATCCAGAGGTCTACTGACCCCATCGACGGTCCGTTGATTCATACACGGACCGTGAATGGAGTCCGTAGATCCCAAGTAAGCCCCTAAACTTTTCGAAGTGTAAAAGTGATCTACGGTCCCAATCTACGGACCGTAGATCGACCCACAGACCGTAGATGAGGTCTTGTGGGTCCAAAACCCTAATGCTGCCTGACCCGACCCGGACCCCTCCTATTTAAAATCCCCCAATTTTAAATCATTCCACTTCCTTCCATTTACTCCTAAATTGTTTCATAACTTCCCAAACACCTTAAATCACCCCATAATAACTCCATCACTCCCCAATTAATCTTCCCTTTATTTCCCCCAAAATCCTAAATTCCCTTTCCTCTCCAAAACTCCACTCATCCCCAAAACTCCCACAAGGTTCGGTGTACGGGTTCGGTGCAACTAGGCGATTAGTGTGGGATTGCAAAGCTTAGTGTCATCACACAATCACACCACTCCTCATTGCTTGTAAGGTAATAGACTTTCTCCCTCACTTTGAATTTCGGTTCATAGATTGATTATAGAAAGTCGGGAGTGGGTCCTGACCTTGGGTAAGTGTTCTTTAAATAGATTTGCAAACACCTTTGGGATGATGGATAGTGATTGTGTGTCGGAATATTGTTTAAGATGTGTGTGATTACAGTCTAAATGTTAGTTTCGACTTATGGTTCCAAAGTTTGTCGTAATGACTTATTAAAATGATTAATTGGAATCCTAAGAATGACGAACTAGCATGATCAAATTTTACAAAGCATGATTAGGCTAGGATACTATTGAAAATGGTCAAATATGTGGGTTGCAAGTTAAGCATGTCTGAAACCTGGCACATAACCCATCCACGAGACCCAGTCTACATACCGTAGATCAATCTACGGACCGTAGATCAGGTCCGTGGATAGATGCACTTGAAAATTTCACCAAGTGTGAAACCACGGAGGTGGACTACAGTCCATAGATCAATCTACATACCATTTTGTACATCCGTGGTTTCCATCTGCGACTACTATGGTTGGTCCTCTGATCCACGGAAAGGTTCCACGGACCGTAGGTCCCTACCGTGGATGACCACTATAGCCACTGTCTGAAATCATTTTGGGTCTTTTGATGTTGTTCGTCTTTAGCTCTAAAAAATATTTTGAGTATGTTTTTAGGTAGTTTTGGTACTAATAACCCTTCCACAGGTACTATGGCACCGAAGAAGCCAGTCACTTATACAAAAAAGGGCAAGTCAAAATATGTTGCCCCTAGCTTCAGGTTAATCGACGAAGATGACGATGTGGCGACAGATCCGACATACATTGCTCCCAACACAAGGATCTCTCCCACGACACCTCGAGTCACCAGAGGCACCCCCCGAAAGGTGATTCCCGACGTAGTCACTGTCTCCCAGTCTAATGAGGAGCCCACACTGATCGGGTCACCAACTGGGGCTGTTTCCAATTCAAAGAATGGGTCTACTTCCGACTCTGAGTCTGCCCATGCTGCGGAATCAGGGTCTAGACATTCTTCAGGATCTGAATCTGCCCATGCTTCAGAGTCCATTACTAAATCAAGCACATGGTCCGGTCAAAATGAACAAGCAGCCTCGTCTGATGAGGCCACCAGTTCGGGAGAAGTCCAGGTGCCACAAAGCTATGACCCTGATCCGGTGGCTGGGGAGCCAAACAGATGGTGTGTTGAGGGGAAATGGCAAATCTACCGGGATTCCAGAATGCTGAATGAGAAAGAGAAGATGGCCCGGTTTATTACTGAAGAGCGCAGAGTCCTCATGGATAGATTACACACTATTCTCGACATCCACCAGCTTTTTCAGCTTCACAAGTGCGACTGGATGGCACGAAACCCTGGGATTTATAGCGAGGAGATTGTGCGGGAGTTCTATGCCTCCTATGCTGCCATTCTCTGAGGTTCGATTGACAAGAGGTCCAATCCCATAGCCCAGGACCCTATCACTTCTACTATGGTTCGAGGTTTTCCGGTGGACCTATCACATGCCACCATCAACCGATTCCTCTATGGCCCTAGTCCTGCTCACACTTGGACTCTTAACACAGCCGAATTTGATTACAGATGGGATTTTGTGAGAAGTGAGGCCTTCACACGTAATACAGAGCAGAGGGAGGTTGTTATACTTTGGTTGGCTAAATACATTGCTGCAGATGGCGAATGTGCGGAGTGTGCACCACGATTGGGTATCTGAAAGGCCACATTAAATTTTATGGCCAAGTTCTTCTGGTTGTTGGTGCGTAATATGGTGTCGCCTACAAAAGCTGACAATCAACTCACATGGGACAGAGCCGTCATGGTTGCAGCATTAGTAGCAGGATTGGAGATTGACTTTGCCCGCATGATACTGGCAGAAATTCATGAGAGGGCGTTCAAGACCTCCACTACTTACTCCTTTCCATGTTTAATTTTTCAATTGTGCATGGACTCTGGAGTACTGATCTGGTACTGTGATAGGTTGATCCACCCTACAGGGACCTTAGATGTTGGCCTGATTCGGGACTAGACGAATGTGGCAGCACCTCGCAGAGGGCCACGGATCAATGTGCCATTGGGTACTGATTTAGTAGATGCTGTGGAGCAGATGCAGGGTGATGAGCCTACCCTTCCAGCCCACACTGATGATGCCCCAACCTCCTCTTCTCAGGCCGCTAGTCAGGCCCCCAGCTCATCTAGAGCCACCCCACCTTCGGGAGCTAATGTTATACCACTGGTTCTAGTCCAGAAGTTAGAGTCTTAGATGGCTACCTTGCTGCACCATATTAAACCCTAGATGCAGAAGTTGATTGCTGAGTCCAAAGAGAGAGTAGAAAAGAGTATGGAGGCGAAAATGGACCATAAGGTCCAAGATTTTATAAGCGGCTCGATGCCTTTGAGTTGAGAGTTCTAGAGAGGCCAGCTCCCACACTGATATGTCCTCTTTTCGGACCGAGCTAGCTAGTCTCCGGGCCGATGTTGACGCGATCCTGGCAAAACCAGCTGTTGAGCCATAGGCTGCACCCTCTGCATTAGGCGATGATACAGTCCTGGGTGCACTATTCAGTGGAGATGATGTGGAGGAGCAGATCGATCCTGCACGTGCCCGCGGTAAGAGGGACCGATCTAGTCACAAAGCTGAGCACACGAAGGAGGAAAAGGCTAGAAAAAGGCAGTGCAGGCAAGAGAAGAAGGCACGGAAAGCCTCCATAATAGATGAGCAGCTGAGGCAATAGAGGGGCCGTGAGATAATTGTTGTTCTATGCCCGTGAGGATTGATGTGAGCACCACTGAGGGTGAAATTAGAATGACAAATAGCACTACTGATGGTGCTGTCCTTGTTGATGTGGGCACTACTGAGGGTTACTCGAGTGATGATTTAGCGGGCTATGGGAAACTGGACCCACCCGCTTGTTGATGAGTCTTCGGCGCTATGCACCACAGGTTTGCTTCACCAAATCCATTATCTTTTACTATTTTTATATGCATTGGGGACAATCGCATCTAGTTTTGTTGGGGGTGGGGTAAATGGATTGTGAGTGATAGGGTGAAGTCTGAGTAACCCAACTCATAATTTTCTCTTGGGGTTTTCTTGCCTGTGTTCTTTTCCCTCGAGAGACTGTTTAATTTCTGTTGAACCGACATGTGTTAGGATTGTATGTGTCGAAGCATGAAAAAGAATGAAGCATGATGGCTTATGAAAAGTGATACCCGTCCAAATTTTCATATGTGTGCTAGAATTTGTAGGCAAAGATAAGTTGAACGTGTTGGCTCTGAGTATGACATTAATATGAATCAACTTGATGGCATGACTTAAGCTAAACCTTGAACCGGGTAATCTGATAATCTGATAATGAAACTATGTGCCAAGAGTGTGTGAGAATAGTTAATTGTTCAAACAGTTTTTGTGCCAATCTAGAACTTGCCCGGTTAGTCCTGCTAAGACAATCTACTCTAGAGGCTAGGAAGTGATCATAGGCCCTTGTTCTGATAAGTCCACAAATTGCCTAAAAGAAGAATCCAAACAAATGAAATAAATGCTCCTTTTGATCCAAATGCTTTGAGCCTAAATTAGACCATTTCTTTCTAAACCCCTAACTCACCTTCCCATAATCTACTATATTGGCCCCGGTCCCTCCTTGGACATGTGCACCTCGACTTAGGCCAATAGCCTAAGTTGAGGGTGGCTAATGTAAAAAGTAACTTCAATCTTGACCCTAATTCGACATCGGGTATTGTGCACCTCAACCAATGGAAAATCCATAAGTTGAGGGTGGCTATGAAAGAGGTAACCGAAAGAGAAATGGGTATGAAAAGAGTTTGATGTTGAAAAGAGAGGAAAGGATGTGACTTGTTGAAGGCTAAAGAAAAGAATAAAACGCAAGAAAAAGATGAAAGTGAAAAATAAAGAGCTACAAAATTTAAAGTCACATCCATGGTTGAAGAAAATCAAGGGAAAGAAGGTAAAATGGTAGGATGGCAAAAATAAAGCCTAGTGTAATATCAAGGAGGGCAGAAAGTCACTAAGAGTACCCAAATGTAAACCACCTGACCCTGAGCCTACGTTACAAGCCAAAAAAGTCCTACAGTGATCCTAGAGTCTAGTTTGGAGAGTCTAAGCAGTGAAAATAAGGGCAAGCCTACGGTATTGAACACTAACTGTACTTGAAGTTACTTCTGAGTGTGAGTGTTGAATGAATCCTTGTACTCAAATTCATATTCACTGTGTGAAAAAGGGATTTCGTTTGAAGTAAGGGCACTAGTTACAGTGTCGGAAAGTTGGTACCTTGGTGATAGTGAAACAATGTATGTTGTGTGTTGGATGGTCGATCATTGACATATTTTGATCCACATGAACTAGCTTGTCGCGTCTAAGTGAACAAATTTTGCACCCGAAAAGAGAGTTGGAGTAGAAAGCCATGTGATTGCTTGTGCGTGAATTGCTTTCTTCTATACAAGTGTCGTCTAGAGTTTTAGTACGTCGCTTGAGGACAAACAACAAATTTAAGTTGAGGGTGTTGATATACCGTGATTTTACGGTATTCACTTAAGAGTTGTGTGTGTCTAGGTCCTGTTTGTATTGGTTTTTATGTGTTTTTATCATGTTTTGCAGGAAAGATGTTTAGGCGCAGAAGTACAGAGATAGTTGAAAGAAATGCAGAAAAGGGCTTCTACGGAGGTGATCTACGGACCATAGGTCCATTGATGCTTCGTAGATGGTGACCGTAGATCAGCAGGCAAGGAAAATCAGGGAAATCTGACCAAGTGTGGAATCACGGTGGCCATTGACGGTCTGTAGATTGATCTATGGACCGTACTGTTGATCCGTAGAATGATACTGCGAGGGTTCCAGTACCTGATTTTTGAAGATTCCAAGTGTGGAGTTACGGAGAGGGATTGACGTCCGTAGATCGATCTACGGTACGTACTGGTGTATCGTCGTTTGCTTCAGAAAAGCTGATTTTTGGACGCTGAAATATTTTCTAAGTCCTGGCTGACGGAAGGGACTCACAGACCGTAGATCCATTAACGGTCCGTGAGTCAGTCTCGTGGAATGAAGGCGCGTGCCTGAACAAACTTTCCTTATTTTGTTTCCCTTTTAATTTAGGACTTGTTTTCTATAAATGGGTATGTAAACCTCGTTTTTGGGGGTTAGACTTTATTACTTTTATTCTAGTTCTTGACTTGGGAGATTAACTTGCAACTTTAGCAATTCTTAATTTCCTGAGTTCGTTTTGAAGACTTTGGTGTCGCAATTCAAGTTGAATTTTTTGGTTTATTATTCTTCTTACGTAAGTTCATAATTCTTTCATCTAAAACAATAAATTGTGTTCATATGATTATGGGTAACTAAACTCTATAACTAGGGTTGTGGGAACCATGAACGATTAACAAAGTATGAAGAGTAACTAAGCAATTCTTGAATAGTGTTGTTGCATGCATTGATAATTCTTTCGTTTAGAAGTCTTTTTAACTAGTGCACGTGTTAGAACTCGGCTTGTTGCTACTTGCCGGACCAAAGAGGTAATCAACAACAAAAGAATTATCAACATAGATTTAGTGTGATACTATCTAATAGGCTAGTGTCGATTGGTTTGAAATAATAACTAAGCCAAACATCAATGTGATGTCTAATATTAGGTAAAGGTAAGGGTTAGTAAATTATATACATGTAGCCGGACCAAGGAGCGGGGTGAAATTCTCTAGATGCCGGACAAAGGATTTAGAGATACCTAACTTATCACTCTACATGTAGTACACTAGGAAAGGATTGCTATTACTAGGATTATTGTGTTATGAGCTTGTGGGGAATGCGTATACCCTAGTTAATTCTCTCATCTTGATAACAACCAAAATTGACTTTTGTTTACTGATTACTTACTGAATTCTTACCATTTGTTTCACAAATCCCCCTTAATTACTTGTTTCTATATGTTATTTGACTAAACGAATATAATTATTTGTTAAAGTTAAGTCTAAACCATTTTCCTCGTGGGATCGACCCCAACCTACCAGTTGGGTTCTTTACTTGATAACGATCGCTTATGCTTTTTTAGGGAGGTGTAATTTGAGCGTATCAGTATTTGAAGGAAATCATGGATACTACGTCGCAAAAAGGAACGAAAAGGGCTGAAAAGAACGAAGAAATGAAGGCATGAGGATCGCCGAGTCCACTTGGCGAGTCGCCGAAGGGTTTTACTTCGCCTTTTGTTCCAGTGTGTTGAAGGATGGTGCAAAATGGCGATGAACTACACCAAAGGGCGAATCACCGAGTTGATCGGCAATTCCAACTAATGTCGCTGAATGATCCGCTGCAGCACAGATTTTTGAAAACTATAAATACTCGTTGAGAGATAAGATTTTAGAAGAAGAATTTTAGTGTAGAATAAATTACTATAATTTTTAGTACTTTTTATTTTTTCTCTGAGTTTGAGAGGGTTTTGAAAACTTGAAGAAGATGAGGGTTTTATCTCCAAGGATTTGGACTTGGGTCTCTTGGATTCTTCATTCTTGGCATGTAACAAGACTTAAATCTTCATACCCATTTGAATGCAAGCTCATTTATGTATAAATTTCTATCTCTTGATGTGCGGCTAAAAACACCAATTCTTGGGGTGTGATTTAGCGAATATGGGTTACGATAATTGTTGGGTCTTGCTGGCTGATAGATTAGATGTAGTTTAATGGTGATTTCATGTAGTAGTTGTGGATGAATTTAACAAATTTGTAGTTGCAAATGCAAGTTTACTTATGTGTTTTTGGCTTGCTCGAGAGAGAAGTCGTAAAACCAAGACTACTGGATTGATGGCCTAAGGAGTGGGTCGACATGAAGTTCAGCTCGAGAGAGTTATACCTAGTCCTATATCCTAACACTCAGCTCGAGAGAGTGAGTGGGGTAAGGCGTAGGCTGGTCTTCTTGCGGCAAGTGGGTGTCCGAGAGGAACCCATTTGAAACGGGGTAAGTTGCTCGAGAGAGAATTTATTCCCACGTAAAGCTTAGCCTAGTCACTATTGTTCTATAAATTTTCTATCAAAAGCTTGTACCCAATAATTTAAATTAACCCGTATTTCGGTCACATCCCAAGAATCCCCTCTCATTATTTACAAATCTTTGTTTATATTGTTGTTTTTACTTATTAGTGACAAAAACCCTCATTGTTAATTGACACTCTTGTGTCCCCCTTTAATTTACAATGTTTTTAATCGTTAATGTCTTTAGCTACAACTAGTTAGAACAAATTTTATTTTTCTATTAATTCTCAAAACCGCTCCCTTGGGACACGACCCCAACCCTTGGTTGGGTTACTATACTATTGCACCATCGTAGACACTCGTTCTGGATGTTGTGTCGTTGATTACGAAAAACATCACAACTGCATGGAGATTATCACATAGATATAACATCAAAAACTCAGGGCATATGTAAGGTCAAAAGCTTTGATGGATTAAGACGAGAATATAAGTCCAATACAAACGATGAATCATCAAATGATGCAGGAAATTTGGAAAAATCTCCTTTTCTATAATCAAGACGTATCATTGAAGAAGATAAACAGATTAAATTTTCCAAACCATCATCCATGGAAAGTGATCCCGAGTACTCTAAAGACAGTACCAATATTCAAGTTGATTCAGCAACCACCGTCTCCTGAAATTCTTAGTATTGTTGCAACTTCTTATAAATGAATTGATTGTAGGAAGTTTGAAAGGCATTTAGAACAGAATGAAGAGGATGTTATAACTAGTGCCATCACCTTATTTTCTTACTCATTAGAGAAATTTAGAAGCTAAGTGAAGTCTATGACTAACGAAAGATCTGCTGAGATCCTGAAGTCAGTTGCTGAGAAAGTACATATGCAATTGCAGAAGTATCATGTTTGAGATGGTGGCAACCACCTAATTTCCACCACTACATATCCAACAGGTGTCCTGTAATCTCTTAAGATCAGAGAGCCATAACTGAAGTATCATGTTTGAGATGGGTGTATCAGCATATTCTTTTATAAAAGAAGGAAGTATCAAGATATGGTTCAATATGTTATTAAGTTCACATGAAAGATACGAAAAACTAACGGACCTGTCAGAATCATCTGCCAGCATCTTGTAGGAATTCAACATCTGTTTTGACTTTTTTCTGTTCAAGTCATCTATCATAGGCAGAATCATCAACATACTCAAACAAAGCAGCCATCGTCGTATTCCAGTATCTTAGCGGTGGCATATCGGTTGACGGTGCGCTTTGTTTTCTTGTTGTTTTCTCTACGACTGTTCTCTCAATAACCTCCAATTCAAACCCAATCGTGTATATTTGGCTCAGATACCTTACGTTCACTTGTTGGCCTTCTAGAAATGGCCTGCATATCAAAGGGACTTCCTCCAATATACTTTCAAATGTAGAATTCCAACCACAATAAGTGAAAATGCCTGCTACCGCGGGATGTGCAAGAAGCTGTCTTTGTGGACTACATGTTATGCATGAGTACCTATTCAAGTAATTTAAGCATGACTACCTCTTTCATTCATCAAGGTTGCCAAGCTTTTGGATCCTCCCGTGTGAGGCATCTTTTGCTTAGCTCTATGAATTCTATTTGCTTGACTATGCTTCTAGAATGAGAAACAATAAAATTATATTATTCCTACACTAAGATCCTCTATACTCCAATGCTTGCAATAAATAGAATTATTCGTTTAACATACTTGACTTCTAATAAAAGCCTATTTGATTGATAAAGAAACAAAACATTTACACTAAGAATAACACAAAATAGCCTGGATAAAGAAAGAGGGATGCATGGTTCACAACCTATGTAAAGTTAAATTAATTTATGATGAACTCACAGAAAATGGTATTACATTAACAATTGATACATAATGAGAGTGAACTAGGAATGCAGGAAAGTACAAGACATAACAATATGAGATACATACAGGTCATTCATGCCCAGTATTTTGATCTTCTAAGTTGAGCACCCAAAGTAACATCAATAGGTACATAGTGTATAAGAATACAAGCAAAGTGAGATCAACAGCTTAAACAACGCTCATGTTTCTTATTTCTTGGTTAATGGTCACTGGAATGAAGATTTGTTAAGGCAAAATATTCCACCTACGTTCCTAAAGTCATGGGCACTCAAATCTATTATCAGGCTGGAGTTGCAGATGAAGCAGTATGGAAACCAACTGAGAATTGGAATTTTTCATGTTCATCAGCCAGAAGTCTGATCAGGAAAAAATGAACTAAACCAAGCTCACCACACTTACCTGGTAGAAGACTATTCCCTTCAAAGTATCATTTCTCATATGGAGGGCATTGAGAGAAAAACTTCCAACAAATGAGAAGATAAAAAATTATGGCATGGAACCAGTCAACTGCTCATGCTGCAGCAGACCTGGAATGGATATCATAGATCAAGTTTTTGTTTCAAGTCATTTTGCTAATCATATATGAAGGAAATTCTCTGCTTTTCTAGGTTTCTCTCACAAGCACATCCCCTTGAAACACCTTCTGCTAAGCTGGTGGGAATTGGAAGCAAAATATGAAGCTTAGAAATTGTTACAACAAGCCCCACCTCTTATTATTTGCTGGAACTTATTATTTAGTGTTGTCATATAAATATTGATAATCTCTATTATTCTTCTCAATAACAGCAGCCCTAAGGACAATGTTGATGTCTAAAGCTTTTATCTAAGGAAATATTTATTCTACACTTCACTTTTTAATAGAAATCAATCTTTTTCGAAATAATTTTAGGGTTCTTCAGCAAAAATAAACTGAATCGAGAAACAAGCCTAACAAAAGTTTTAATTTTGCATCAGAAAAAATAAATATTAGTGCATTTATATAGCATTAAATCCTTAAAAAGTAGAACAAATAAAAAGCCATCAGTATACAACCAAAAATCAACACAAATTGCAGCAAGATAAGAAAAATAAAACCCACACAATAAACCTAGATGTTAGCTGGTTGAGTATTTTTCCAATTACTCACAAAAAATCATTTGTTTTGTCGAGATTCAAGAAACCCAGATCTTAAACATGGAAAATTTTACCTGATAACAAAAATCATTCCGGTGTGATGAAGTAGATGTTCATCATCTTCTTTTGCCAAGCGGATTACTCATCTAAAGATTTGTAATATTTTTTGATGTAGCATTTTCTTAAAGTAATTGGGCAATGATTGCTGAGAATTCAATTAGGAATTTTTTCGGAGAGGTTTCTTCGCCGATCTTTCTTCAGAGAGATTTAGAGTGATTTGGGCAAAAGTATTTTAGAGTTTATTTTCTAAATTATTTTGTTCTATTAAAAATTGGAGTGAGAGTTAAAAATGTGAGAGGGAAAACAATATTTTAGTGAAATTCTAGGAAAATTATAAGTCCACACTTGTAAAATGTTGTTTTAAGAATTAAAAAAAGAGTACATTTTAAAAGTGTAGTCATATGTGTAAATAGGTGTTGCCAATTATATCATGATGTCGTAACGCTTATAAAGTGTAGTCTATATTACTAAAGAGCACACCTTACAAGCGTTGTCAATATTACCCTAGCCAAAAGTTAAAAATTAAGGCTACACTTAAAAAGCATGCCCAAAAATATTTTAGGCAACATTTTATAAGCGTTGTCCCGATTTAGTGTGGCCTTAGGACTAAAATGTTGTAGTGATAGTTTCCCTCTCGATTGTAGTTCCATAGTTTCGACCTTGGTTTTCTTGACCTTGGCACCAATTATCCGAGTTGGAACCTTGGGCGTTGGCTCAGAAACCCTCCGTCTGATCATTAACCAAATACGCATCCTCCTCATAGTAGCATTCCTCAACTGGTGGTGGTAGAGTTCTCATTAGGTAATTTACCGTATTCACCTTCTCAGCACCTCCGGTCACATGTTTTAATACCAAGCCCAGTTCTGTCCACATTTGAGCCATCTCTTCACAAATATCATCATTGGATTGACTAGGTGCAGCTTGAACTGCAAATGTGCTTCTACCAGTGTCTGACTTTCTAGTGCTCCATGCTTTATTATTTTGGGAAATCTTATCTAGTTTCTCAGCGATCTCCTCAAATGCGCACTCACGACATGATCCTCCAGCAATAGTATCCAGCATAACCTTTCCATTGTCATTCTGACCTCTGTAGAAGTACTCCTTCAGTGACTCATCATCTATGCGGTGATTCGGAACACTTCTTATGAATGCAGTGAACCTATCCCATGAACTTCTTACAGACTCTCCAGGTAATGCTACAAAATTGTTCAATTTGTCCTTGTGATTCAACTTCTTAGACAACCGGAAATACTTAGCCATGAATACTTATGCAATTGGTCCCATGTATGAATCGAATTATATGAAAGCTCAGAAAACCACAATGCAGCATCACCGGTCAATGATAGAGGGAAGACTCTCAAGCCTATGACATTCATATCCAATTCCAATTGTCCTATACAACTCTTGCAGACACTTCTCGATTTAGCCATGTTACCATGTGGATCTTCCGACGCTAGCCCAAAAGCAACCCTCTTGCCGTAAACATTTGCATCAGACTGCTGGTCACCACAAAAGTATGCCCTGGAGGTAGAGGAGGGAGAATAATAAGTCCTTCTGATTCAACTATATTGAAGTCAACCCTATAATTATGACGCAACCTCAGTTCTGGCGGATTATGTACCCTCAATGCATCTCTGAGTAGATTACCATCACGAACCTGAGCATTCTCATTACCAACTCCAGGCGGTTGCAGTTCAACTCCATCCTCACACTCCTCTATGATTGGATTATTATGGACCCCTCGATTGTCCATCTTTCTCAATGTCTTGCTTAGTTCAGGATCGTAGAGGGTCAATGGTTCGCCTCGACTCCGTGTACTTGGCATACACTAGAGTAGAAACCTATGGAAAATAAAAACAAAAGAAAACGTAAAATCAGGAAATACTTGACTAAAGTTCAATAATGTAGTTAAACTTAATCTAAAAGCCAAATTCCCCGACAGCGGCGCCAAAATTTGATACGCTCAAATTACACCTCTCTAAAGAAGTATAAGTGATCGTTGTCAAATAAAGAACCCAAATTGTAGGTTGGGGTAGATCCCACGAGGAATATGGTTCAGACTTAAACTTAACTCACTATTATATCCGTTTAGTCAAACTATTTCCGAGACAAGTAAATAAAGAGGGTTTTTTGTAAGTAAATAACAAATTGATGATTTAGTAACAAGTAAGCAAGATTCAACTTTTAGTTATCATTATGAGAAAGAAACTATGGTGTATGTGTTCCCCACAAGATCTTAACGCAGTAATCCTAATAATAGTAATCTTTTTCTAGTGTTTTACATGCAAAGTTGATAAGTTAGGTATCCCCAAGTGATTAGTCCTCCAAATTGGGAATTTCACTACGCACCTTGGTCCGGCTACAAATGTATAATTTACTAACCCTTACCTTTACCTCAGATTAGACATCACATCAATGTATGGCTTAGTTTTCACCCTCGCATCAATTGACATTAGACTATTATATATCATCCACTAAATATATGTTGTTAATTCTTTTCTCATTAACTACCTCCTTGGTCCGGCAAGTAGCAACGAGGCGAGTTCTAACGTTGGCCACCGTTAAAAAAACTTCTAAGTGAAAGAATTAACAATACATGCATAAACATTATTCAAGAATTACTTAATTATTATTCATACTTTGTTAATTGCTCATGGTTCTCACAACCCTAGTTGTGGATTTAGCTACTCATGCTTGGAAGAACACAATTTATAATTGGGTAAAAATAATTCATGAACTTACAGGAAGAATTAATCAAAACCCAAAATCTTCAATTGAAATTCAAAGTCAAAATCTTATAAAATGAAATCCGGAAAATTAATTGCTAAGAGTTTGAAAATTAATTCCCAAAACACAAACTTAGAAGTATACAATAATGTCTAACCTCTAAAAATGAGACTTATAACTCCTATTTTTAGAAAAAAAATCCTAAATAAAATGGAAACAAAATAAGGAAATAAGTTTTCTAGAATACTGCTTCAGTTGACGACTCGACCTACGGACCGTGGGTCAACCTACGGTCCATAGGTCCCCTTCCATGGCTCCACGCTTAGGATTTTTTTCATCAGGTACTGGAACTTCAACTCTCTAAATCCATCGAGGGATGTGCATGATGGCTCGTGGGTCGACCTACGTTGCTTTGTAGCTCCATACTTAGTCAGAATTCCCTGATGCTCCATCTATTCCTGCCCAATGAAAGTCCGTCAAAGGACCTACGATCCATGGATCATTCCGTTGATGGCTCCTTCTGCATAATTTCATCTCTCATCTCCATCAACTGCATTCCAAGCTTACTTCCTGCCTTTATTAGACACAAAACATTAATTCTAACACAAAATAGCCCAAGACACACACAAACTGTAAGTGAAATGTATTGAAAATACCATAAATTCACGGTATATTACATAGTATATGAGTCATTAATCTATAATGAATATAAAAAATGGAGAAGTGATTTGTGGCAAGTTATTGGTGAAATAAGGCAACATCCTATAAAATGTATAACGCTACGAGAGTTCTTTTTAAGCAAATAACACCCACATGCAAGTGTTTTAAGACATGTGTTAAAATGATCCATAAAGGGTATATGAGTACAAATAGTTTAGCTATGGGACATATAACATGTTTATTGTATAGGCAACCAGAGCCTTTGAAACCAGGAGGCATCCTATATAAACACTCCACCATATCTTAAGTACAAATCTACTACCGCTAGTTCAAATTCTTGGGTGTAGTTTCACTTGTTTTTATTTACTCACCTCAAAACATATGCAATTGATTTTCTATGTTGTCTTTTAACTCTTTAGAATTTTTCTCACAAGTGTTCCGACCATTAGAATCGAGCAGCTTTCTTAGTAAATTCAAACATTGGGGGCAAGGGTGGGAGAAGTCTCTTATAATCTTCTGTAGTAATGACCCATGAGGGTCTGAGACAGACCAAAAAGTTAGGCATGTCCTAGCTAATAAATTTTTTGTAACACTATAACAAGTGAGTGTGCTCCAACTCTTTTCCATGCAAAGGAACCAAATAAGAACAATTGGCATATATGATCAACCATCCTCTCCTTTTGTCAACCTATGATTGCAATATTATTTAGTTTTCTCCATACACATGAATAATAATCCATCTTTATTTTGTATGAGTGATGTAGGTGCACCCTAGGGTACAACACTAGTCAATGTATCTTCTATCAATGCAACCTTTTGATCTGTCTCTTTATTCGTCTAACTATTAAGATTAGGTACTAAAATTCACATCAATACTACAATGATTTCTCTGTCTAACGAAAGTATAAAAAAAACAATTGTTTAGGGAGTTCTTCTAGTGCACCTTTTCAACTAGTTGGGATCCAAGAGTCAATATCTCTCTATCTCTCTTTTTTTCCACATCACACGCTTAATAAAAATCCTCTATAGTAAGGACATAACCTATGTCACCTATTCCTGCAATACTCAATTTACGTCATTTTGTTGTAATATCAGGGAACTTCACCCATCTCATCCTTCCATTTTATGGGTAATCAAATATCATCCTCCTTCATTTCCTATTTAACCAAATACTCTTCTACTAGTGATTAATTAATGCTACGTCTTACTCTACTCTTAATATTCTAATAGAGCATATTTTAGTCACATTCTATTCTATAAAAAAACATAAATCACAATAAGAAAGAAAACACACAGTTTTATATGGAACAATTGAAACACTTATCATAAGAGCTTAGAACCATAAGGATCACGGGTTAACCTAACTAGGGTGATCATACACATCTATCTTATAATTCCAGCTATACTCGAGAAGATGACTAATCATTGGGCCCCATCTGTCAACTAAGAATATCTCTAGCCAATACCAATGTGGTATATTCATATATCAGACTAAGCTTCTACCACATCTTTTAACTAATACAAAGCTAAATCAACAACTTCTATTTCCAATACATGCATAATCTTAAAGATTTTATTTCTATTATTGAATAGGTACTAACTGCCCTCTTTAAGATTAGATCCTTAAACCACTGAAGGAGTCATGTGGAGCTGTCACGACCCAAGGGTATACCCTAGGTGTAACATGGCGTACTTGACCCCGAAGGGGTCTCATATAATCCCTTAGCATATCATAAACATAGGTAATAGAAAAATACGGGAAAATTTAAAACTTCTTTTGAACCATACAATCGAAAACATTTTCATAAGCAAGCGGAAGTCTTTACTACTCATTTGTCTCAAACCATCCATTAAACTCTTGAATAAAACTCATGGAACGCAGCCCATACAAAGTCTAAAACATAAACAAATGACATAAAGGAAATAATGTGTTTGTCCTCGAAGCTATGAGGACTCACCAAATCGTCAACTCTTCTTGCTTCTTAGAAACCTAGCCTCCAAAGGAACTCAATCTCCGAAACCCTACATTTGATTAGAATGTAGGCAAAGTACGCATTAGTACAAAATGTACCAAGTATGATAGCTAGCACAACATCATAAGAGCATCTCAAAATGGTTAGTCAACATAAGACATAAGCATAAGAGATAATCACATAGTCATAGTATAATCTTCCAACATAAGCATCATATAATCATAAGTCAACATAAGACATAGTTAATGAGCATAGGAGATAAATGATGTTCATGGCATAGTCTTTACTTAGACCTTCATACAAACATTCTTCAACCCTTAGTCTTTCATATCATAACAACACTATACTCCTATGTAACCTCAAAGCACACTTGTGCAATGCATGTGTGGCATCGCATAATACCACACACACTATGCATATCCTTGAAGTCACCATATTCATACTTACCAACTATATGTGTCACTATTGACCTACTTAATATAGACAAGGAACTATAAACTTGACTCAACCATATCATGGAAGGCAACTATAGAAACAATCCAAGCTAAGAATACATCACATAAGAGAACACTTCATAAGTAGCTTCAAGTCATACTTATGCCATGTATGAATATCATCCCATACTACCATTCACACTAAGTACTTCTTTAGGCTATCTTACTCAATGCTTACTATTTATAATTTTAGACTATCAAAGAATAGCACCCTACTAGGCTAGACCTAACTACCATGGAAAACACACTATCATGCAAATCCAAGCTATACAAGGAAGAGTACAAGTATTCCAACTTAGCTACCATGCAAATATTCAAGTATAATGCATGCTACCCTTAGGTGAGTATGAACCCTCAACCCTAAGCTACCCATAGGAGAGTATCATGTCTCAATCCTAAGCTACCCTTAGAAGAGTATGATGTCTCAATCCTAAGATACCCTTAGGAGAGTATGATGTCTCAATCCTAAGCTACCCTTAGGAGAGTATGATGTCTCAATCCTAAGCTACCATGAAATTGTCTTGACCTAACCAAGTCATGCTACCATGAAGGCATTCTAATAATGCTAGTTCAAGCTACCCTTAGGAGAGTATAATTCCTCAATCCTAAGCTACCATGATAACTACTAACTCGTGCTACCTAAATAAGCTATACATAAAGGGATCATATGTCACAACTTAAAGCTATTCTATTCTAACATGCTTTGATTCATTTTAGGTTATTAACCCTTGGTTGGGTTATTATACTATTGCACGATCGTAGACACTCGAATTGGAAGTTGTGTCTGGATTACACAAACATCAAAATGGCGCCGCTGCCAGGGAGTAGTGTTAGTTGAGAATTTGTAGTTAAGTAGGATTTTTGTTCTTCTTAGTTGCAGTTTTACTTACCTAATTTTTAGTTTTGTGTTTTGCGTGTCTGAGCTTTGAAACAGAGGAGGTGAGTATGTCAAGAAGTACTCGTGAGCAAATGGAGTTTCCTCCATTAGAAGTAATGATGTTCAGGGATCGTATTCTAACTTTCAAACAATTGGAAGGTGACTGGATTCATGAGGCGTGGGCAAGGTTTAAATCGCTTCTGATTCGATGCCCCACTCATGAAATTCCCGATATAGTCCTCCTGGACTGCTTCTACAGAAGTCTTGGTCTCGGAAACAGAGCATTAGCTGACCGACTCATTCCGGGTGGTATTACACATCAGCCCTATGCGATAGCAGCAAACCTGCTTGATCACATGGCTGAAGCAAACCAAGAAGTATAGAAGGACTTCATGTTGGCCGCACTGATGACTCAGATGGATGAGTTGGCCAAAAAGATAGTGGAGATTGAAGTCCAATGCAAAATGAAGGACACATATGTTCCCCCTCATGAGCGAAGAAAGCCCAAGGACAATGAGGGTAAACGTGTTGAGGGAATGCTCTCAATCATTCTCAACAAGGTAAGTGAACATGATAAGGTGCTGGAAGAAGTGAAGGAAAACATCAAATTGATGAAACAGATGATTGGTTCTCATTCCAGATCCATTCAGCTCCTAGACAACCTTACGGGTCATGTGATGCCTCATCTCTATCCGGCACAAAACAGGGGGTTGCCAAGTGATGTTTTGGCTAACCCCAAAAGTGATGTTTATGTGTTTTTAGATATTGTAACAACCCTCAAAATTAAGTAGGATAAAGTAGAGCCTCACATGGGTTTTATGCATTAATAACTTGTTAAAATAATGAATAATAGCCTTTTAAGTCAGTTTTAAAGAGTTTGGAAGTCAAACGTCAAGGGACGACCAAGACGTTCGGAAACTAGTCTTTTATGTGTTGGTGTGTTCTAGTATGTTGTTCATGTTTTTATGTGTTGTTTGGAGTCTAAAATCAGTAGAGGTGACCCTACTGTATTAATAAATGTTTTTACGGACAAAATGTTTGGATACGACTCCCCGGGGGCCACTCTAATGGACCCCGAGAAGGACCCCAACCTTGGCCAAGCAAGCTGCCAAGGCAGCTTGCAAGTTGATCATGGAGGGAGCATGTCCGCATCGCGGACTAGCTCCACCAAGGGCCAAAAAGTGGCTCCGCGTCGCGGACATGTCGTGGACTCTACTGTCACGAAATTTAATATCCAGAAACTTGTGGGAACACCTCCGCGTCGCGAACTTGATCCCCGACGAAATCTGCAAAAATGAAACTCAAGTTTGACTTGTTTAAAAGGTCCAACTAAGTGAAGAGTAGTTTGGGTACTTTGGGGAATTATTATAAACGGTTATTATACCTATTTTAGGGTATATTAGTTGGTTAAAACCCCAAAACCTAGAATTATACGCCATTTTTCAAATTGACCCTTCCCTCTTAAAAATAGATTCTCTCAAAACTCCATGGAAGACCTTGATGAAGCTCAAGCTAGGAGATGGGTTTTCAACTGATTTCTTCTTCAATTTCATGGGTCTTCAATAATTAAGGTATGGTGACTCTTGATTCTTGAATAACCTCTCATTGAAGGAGTTCTATCAAAGATTTTTAAAAGTAATTCAAAGACCAAAATTCCCAATTTTCAATCTAAACATGGGTCCTTTGTCAAATGATTTTCTAAATCATTATATTGATGAATTGATGTGGAATTAAGGTTTTTAAGATAATTTTCAAAGGAATTCTTAAGCAACCCATGATCCCCTATTCTCTAAAATTGGCCTGGGATGTGGGTCTTTGTGAATATGATCTCTATTGGTGAAATTATGTTTAGATTAGATTGTATTGATGTTTCCTATTCTTATCTATACTTATTCATGTTGAATTGTTGGTATATTGATGAGTTGAGAATTATGGCCTTATGGGCAAAGTTATGGGTTGATCCCTTTGTTTATAGAAGTGTACTTAGATTATGTTTATGTTATCAAATCACATTTATGATTCCTATTGCTATCTATGTCAATTGATTATGAATTTTTGAGGATTGATCCATGGTGATAATGGCTTGGAGAATTGGTAAGTTGACCTAACTCCTAGTCTATAGTATGAGAATTGATGTTGAGTGGTTTGACCCACTTATGGTGGAGGTGTTTACTTCTTGTCTATCTATGCATGCTGAGATCATGGCCTTGAAGGCAATAGATTTGAAGTGAATTAATTATTATGATGCATATGTTTATGAAGTTGTGCTATGAAGGTTATGTATGGAATCCTCAATGCTAGCATGGTGTTTAAAGTATGTTGATGATGAGGAGTATAATGTGAATGATAATGGTAGGGATAAGGTGTGGTCTACATGATTGATTATGTTAAGTATTATTGTGCAATGACCCCTACCTATATGACCCCTATATGAGTTGTGATTATATACATGTTGGGAGTACCTATTCAATGTTGAATGTGTCCTTGTATCCTATGATGAAGTGTGGGTGTGTGGTCTAGAATCCCTAAAGGCTTATTATGTGAATTGCTCATGATTTGGGGACAATGTGAATGTGTTGTGATCCCTTGAAGGGGAGTGCACTCAATATCAATGTTGTTGCTATTATGTCACTATGAGGACCAATATGTACACACACACACTCTACATGTATAGTTATGAATATGATGTGTTATAGTGTCTATGGAAAGGTTAACTCTTATATGTACCCGTACATCTTATTATGCATCACAGTGTAGGATTAGCAAGGTATGAATATGTGTTGTATAAAGGTGTTTATGTGAAAGGCTTTCCCACATATGTACACACACACATGAATGAATGAATAACATTTATGATGATCTAGTGAATGGGAGTCTCTTAAAAGGTTTCCTCAATTGTACTCTAAACTAGACTATGCTATGAATATGGTATGAATATGTGAAAGGTCATTCTCACATAATGTAGGTTCTATGATGAAAGGTCATTCTCATCTTAGAAATCTTTGAGCTATATGATATGAGGGATTAAGTCCCTCAAGCCTATTTTATGAACTAATGTTAAATAAAGGCTTAAAGATGTTTAAAAAGGGAGTTGGAGCTTAGCACCGAGTGAACATGAAAAATGAGAGTGGGG
>JAJOOO010080675.1:0-10195 GCA_029582685.1 Solanum piurae
AAATGCTTTTACTTTTTTATACATGAGATAAGCTTAAATAAATTTATATGGTAGTAGAAGTCAAACGTGCAACGCATGCCTTCAAGTAATTACGAAAAGGCCCATACATATTATATTAATGTATGTTCATAAAATTATTGATATTTAATTGTCTTTATTTTCCTTACTTTCATGATTTTTAATGATCATAAATCCTAAATTATGCTAATAGTCATGTTCATGATATCATTTAATATTTCATGTTGTTATCTTATAATTAGAGGCATTATAAATTTTTAATATAAAAATAATAAAACTTATATGTATATAAACTAAAAATAATTTCTTTATATTCTTTAAAACATTTTATTAATTTGCATAGAAAAATATATACATTGATCAATCAAATTATCACTCAAACATCAAATTTCTTGACAAAAAAACAGTGTTGGAAAAACAATCATAAGGTAATTTTATATATTTGTTTCTTCAACCATAGAGAGTTGCTCTTCTCCTTCACTTCTCAGCAATCCTTTTAGATTTGAAAATCTTTATGTAAGTGTCCGTTTTGATGTCGAACTCCTTTCCATAGCAAGTCGTTCCAAGTATGAGAACGTTGGGGCAAAAAATATTATGCTTCTTTGGATTTTGATAATTGTATAAAACTTTATTTGGCTATTAGAAATATGCCGGTTGTAATCACATAATTTATGTCTTGTTAATTATTTTTTGGGTTTATATGATACTTCTTTTAGGATGGGTTGTAATAATAATTGTGTTCTATACATTTTTTACTAATATACCTTACAACTGTATTGCTGAAAGTCCCTTCCTTTTTCCTTTCGTATAAATTAGCCATTTATTTTCCATCCTGAATCTGTACTTTCCTCCTCAATCAGGTTCAGATCAAGTCTTCTTCTGAATGGGACCGGCGATTAATTATTGTTTAACTGTACAAAATAATATCTAATTATTATTAGATGACTTTCACTTACATCTTTTCATCATCTTCCTTAGTGATGCAGTTTCTGGGACCACCTATTGAGAAAAAAACATTTCTTTTTGACTTAACGTCTTAATTATTTAGACTGCACTTGTGAGATTACAATGAGTATGTTATTGTTTAATGTCATGAATTAAGACTCTTAATGATTCACCCAACTGGATATTAACGTATCTTGTATCTCAAAGTTACAATAAATAAAGGTCTGGATTCTTTTGAATCCAAGTTCTTGACATGAATTGACTCTAGTAGTATATATTATAATTACTTTTAGGTTAATCTGTTAAATTTGGATTACAAAGATCAAACTTGAAGATTTTATTCTCATTAGTTATTATATTTATTGGAGTTTGACTTTAGGGCCCTAACTAGTCAATAATAAGGTGCTGGAATAGAGAGAAGAAATCAACAAAATTTGTTGTACTTTACTTCCTTAAATTAATATTACTCTATAATTTTGTTATACTTTTCTTCCTTAACTATGTACTACGGAAGAAAGTGCATATCCAAGTATCATTCAAGACGTTAGAGTCCCACAAGGTGCAAATCCAAAAGAGAAGTAAAAAATGCAACAACATGAGGCTGTTCTAGGTTCGACATATTCGTTTTAAAAAGCAATGATTGCAGAGACATCTTTCTGAAAACAGTCCAATGGTTGTTAATTATAGTGCAACTCTTTTCATGCTCAGTCTCCTCATTCTTTCTTCACAGAATCTGATTAGTTGTCAACCTTCGGAAACTTTTATCACCAATTCCTCCATTTCCTGGATCAATGGCCGCGGTCACTCCTATGTAGTGAATTCCACAGATGGAGCCAAAATGATACCCATACTCTCGAGAGAAGGGAACGAGACTGTGTTTGTCTGTGGTTTCTTATGTGATTACGCTGGCACTGCTTGCGTTTTTGGCGTCCTTATATTCCCAAATATCTTTGCTTCTTATCCATATTATGCGACATTAGTATGGTCAGCAAATCGGAACAATCCGGTTAGAACCAATGCAACCTTGCAACTTAGGCAAGATGGAGGCTTGTTCTTGATGGACTCAGATAACACTTCGATTTGGAGTACAAACACAAGCGGAAAGGTTGTTGCGGGATTCAACTTGACAGTAATGGGGAATCTTGTCCTCTTTGACAAAAGTAACCACACCATTTGGCAGTCTTTTGATCATCCTACAGACACTTTGGTTCCGGGACAAATAATGGTCCCTGGACAAAAGCTGATATCCAGCATATCAGCAACAGACTGGAATGAAGGTATGTTCACACTTGATTTTAAAAGTTCTGGTCTTTTTGCTTACATTGGGTCAAATCCACACCAACTCTATGTCTCGAGACTTGGTGTGGAAAAACCTTTCCAGTTTCCTGGACTAAGCTTTTTTTTGAAAGGTAATGGTTCCAGAGGGATGTTAACCATAGGTTTCAAATTTTCAAATGCTCGATTCATGAAATTAGGGGTTGACGGGCATTTAAGGGTGTATCGCTGGGGAGGATCTTGGTCAGAGGAGGCTGATCTATTTACATACTACATTGGTGAGTGCGGGTATCCAACCATGTGTGGAAATTACTCTGTTTGTGGAAATGGGCAGTGTGCTTGTCCTCAAACCGCGGTTGGATTTGGTCAGACTAACTTTCTCCAGCAAATCAATTACAGGCAGCCAAACCAGGGGTGTCTCCTTGTCACACCTATCTCTTGTGAACATTCCCAATATCATATTCTTATGGAGCTTAAGGACATAGCTTATATTCCCCTTTATTTGCAGTATGGTACCAATAAAACAGATTTGGAAAATTGCAAAAGGTCTTGCTTAAGTAACTGTTCTTGCAAAGCAGCTCAATTTCAATTTAGTGGTCCTGGTAACACAATGGGTGACTGCGCATTGTTGAATGATGTGTTTTCGCTCACAGACAATTATGGAGCACCCAATAGGACCACTCTTTTCGTCAAGGTGCAAAACTCTTCTTACCTACAAGCCTCTCCACCACTTATCTCGTCAGAGAAGAAATCAAAGCGTGTCCCAACAATAGTAGGATCCACCATCGGAGCTTCATTTGGTTTGCTTCTCATGGTTTTAACTTGCTTTGCCTATATTTTCAGAAGGAGAAAAGGACTCGAGGAAGACGAGGAAGAGTTCCTTGATCAATTACCAGGAATGCCTACTAGATTTTCCTATGAGGAACTCACTGTGATGACAGAAAATTTCAGTGAGAAACTTGGGGAAGGGGGATTTGGTTCTGTATTTGAAGGAACAATGAGTGATGGAACCAAAATAGCGGTGAAGCGTCTGCAAGGTTTTGGTAATGTGAAGAAATCATTCTTAGCTGAGGTAGCAACAATCGGTAGCATTCAGCATGTCAATTTGGTAAAACTTGTTGGATTTTGTGCTGAGAAATCACACAGACTTCTGGTTTATGAATACATGGCCAATGTCTCTTTAGATAGGTGGATTTTTCACGGAACATGGGAAAAATCTCTCACATGGGATGTCAGGAAAAATATCATATCAGACATCGCCAAGGGCCTAGCTTACCTACATGAAGACTGTAACAACAAAATTATTCATTTGGATATTAAACCTCAGAACATTCTTCTTGATCATAATCTCAATGCAAAAGTATCAGATTTTGGGTTATCAAAGCTTGTGGGTAAAGATGAAAGTAAGATAGTTACAACAATGAGAGGAACACCAGGCTATTTAGCACCTGAATGGTTGCATGAGGTCATTACTGAGAAAGTGGATGTTTATAGCTTTGGGATTGTGATCTTGGAAATCATCTGCGGTCGGAAGAATTTGGATCGTCATCAAGATGATGAGGATGATATGCATTTGATTAGTTTGTTCATGAGAAAGGCAGTGGAGAGACAACTCTTGGAAATGGTGGACAAGAAGAGTGAAGACATGCAGCTACATAGAAAAGAGGCTGTGGAAATGATGAAGATTGCAGCCTGGTGTTTACAAAGTGATTATACTAAGAGGCCTTCCATGTCGTTGGTAGTTAAGGTGTTGCAGGGTTTAGTGGCTGCTGAAACCGACTTGGATTACAGCTTCACATTTCCAACAATGACGAGAAGCGTTGCCGGAACTAATCAAGAAAGGGAATCTGTGGTTGGTATCAGTTTACCACTTCCATCACAGTTGTCAGGTCCTAGGTAGATTGCTGGTTAAGTTCCAACAGTGTCACTGCATAATTTCTCCTCCATTGCTTACTTTCATTCTGTTATAAATTGTATAATTTATCATCAAGATTGAATAGCCAATGAATCAAAACCATATGTCCATACCTTTGAGTTATCACTTATTATTTGCTGCAAAAAGCCATTTTGTGTCTTTCATAATTCCTTATTATATCGAAACTATTTCAGAAACATAATATAGAAAAGTGCAACCCATTGTCTATTAGAAAACACTAGATTGATCGCAGTCTAATTAAATTATTGAGTATCATGAGCCATTTTCTTTTTTCCTAGCTCTCATTCATCTATCTTTCAGTCTGTTTAGGATTTTTCATTTTTCTTATCGTTGTCTGATTATCTCAGTGTGTTCTTCTTTGGTCCGACCACATGAAAGACATAGTTGAAAACTAAGATGTTTACTACAGTTTTTGCTCTTGTTAACAGAGATCAAGTAGAACCCTTACTCTTAGAAATATAAAATGTGCTGCATATGAAGATGTATTGATACACAAAGATGCAAATTAGAAAAGAAACTCTATCTAGCTCTGCCATGGAAATGTTAATTGGTCAGCTAACAAAGTCAAAGCTGAGGGAAGAAATTTTGGAAACTTTATGTACAACAGATAGATGGATCTAATGATGAAGCATGGAAATACAAAGGAAGAAAAAGAAACTCACAACCTCTTAAACTTATTGTTCACCTTGGACCGGATATAATTGAAGGCAATATTAAACTGATAGTGTCTTCCCTCTGTTGGTTGCAATCCTCAACCTCGGGTAGGCTTATGAAATCGTAATCCAAGTTTGTTTCAACAGACACCAAACCTTCCAATGCCTTAACTACCAATGACATGGAAGGCCTCTTGGTGAAATCACCCTGTAGACACCACGCAGCAATGCTCATCATTTCTGTCACTGCTTCTTTATGGATCTGCATATCCTCATTGTTTTGGTCAACAATATCCATAAGCTGCTTTTGCTCCGCTTTTATTTCGAAAACACTTAGCAAATGGACATCCTCATCAGCTTGGGACCTATCCAAATTCTTTCTCCCACAAAAAATCTCCAAGAGCACAATTCCAAAGGCATACACATCAACTTTCTCAGTGATTTCCTACCTCAACCATTCAGGGGCTAAATACCCTGGCGTTCCTCTCATTCTAGTTACAATTTTTCTTTTGTCTTTCTCAATTAGCTTCAATAGCCCAAAATCCGATATCTTAGCATTGAAATTTTGATCAACAAGGATGTTTTGTGGTTTGATGTCCATATGAATTATCTTCTGGTTGCATTCGTCATGAAGATAAGCTAATCCTTTGGCATTATCTGTTATAATCCTTTGCCTCGTATGCCATCTAAGCCCATTTTCTTCATTTTTATGATAAATCCATCTATCTAGTGATCCATTTACCATGTGTTCATAGATCAGAAGTCTTTGGCTCTTTTCAGCACAAAATCCAATGAGTTTTACCAGATTGACGTGATGAATACCACCGACTATCTTTACTTCTGTTAAGAATGATTCCATCACATGACCTAGACCATCCAGACGCTTTACAGCTATTTTGGTGCCATTACTCAGTGTTCCTTCATATACTGAGCCAAATCCTCCTTACCCGAGCTTTCTGCTGAAATCTTCAGTTATTATTCTTAGCTCATTGTAAGAGAACCGAGTTAGCATTCCCGGAAAGATTGGTTCGACATCCAGAAAACCCCCAGACTTTCTGGAATCCTCTGTCCTCTTTTTAAAGATAACAAAGCAAGCTGTGATACTTAACATTATCCCAAAGAAAGCTGCAAGAGTAGATCCTATTATCACTATATGAGGTCTTGATTTTTTTCCACCAGAAATGGTTTGAGACTGATTCTGTGTGTTTGAGGAATTCTGCACCATAAGAAATACTCTCTTGTCCATCCCGTCCTCGGTGTCTATCAGAGAAAAAACCTCATTCAGTAACAAACAGCTCCCATTTGTATCCCCATCAGACTCATATCTGAAGGCAACAGCTTTGCAGGAACAGTTTCTCAGACAGGCCCTTTTGCAATCTTCCAATATGCTCGAAATTACTTCATACCTGAAGTCAAGCGCAAAATATGTGGTATTCTTGAGTTTTACAAAACTATGATACTGGGAAGAGTTACTGTAAATGGATGTCAATGAACATCCAACATGTTTCTTCCTATCATCTAATGGCATGAAGAATGTTGGCTCTGGCGGACAACTACATTGCCCGTTAATTGTACAAATGCCATATCTTCCACACACCATTGGTTACCCACAGTTCCCTGCATATAGATTAATCACATGATCAGCTATGATTTTCCAATCAAATGCGCTCTCATCCCATCGGTATACCCGTAAATGTCCATCAGGCTCAAGCTTCATGAATTGAGCTGGTGATGTAGGGTCTTGCAGAGTAGTATGTGTTTGACCATCAAAACTGAAATACATGCTATCCGGATTAGTTGAAGCATAGTAAACTTGAGGTGGATCGGATTCAATGTAACTTTCCCAACTCCCATTGATAATAGCAAGAGAAAACAAACCTTGACTCCGATTGGTTTCTGAAATGCTTGCTATGAGCTTCCTCCCAGAAACCAAACTCTGGCCAGGGAGCAAAGAATCCATAGGATGATCGGAAGATTGACAAATTGTGCGATTGGCTTAGTCAAAGAGCACGAGATTCCCCGTTTCTGTCATGCTTAAGCCAGAAACAGATTTGCCAGTAGTATTAGTGGACCAAACAGAAGTGCCATCAGAGTCTGCCAAGACCAAGTTTCCATCTAGGCCTAGTTGCAAGGTTGCATTGGCTTTCACTGGATGGTCTCTATTAGCAGACCAAACCAACTGGAAATCCGTTAACTTTCTCTCAGTAGAGGAGCTGTCCGGGAATGCAAAGAAGATCCCAAGAAGTCATTCGACACTTTGGTCATTGCAGTAGAAGCCACAGAAGTGGTACTTAGTTCCATCATTTCCACTCAGAAGGATGGGTGTCATGGGAGATAATCCATATGTGTAATCTGCATCAATCGAAAACGGCCTGTTGGTCCATGAAGTGGAAAGTCCAGCAGTAGAATTCAAATAACTGCCATTTAGGTACCATAAAATCTGGGATGAAGCAAACCTGAATGACAAAAAGTGGAGATAAATGATGAACATGACAGGAAAATACAATCTCAGCTCTGCAATCATTTCTTACTAAAGCTAAGAAAATGTTTGAAATCTGCTTTGCTAGCTACTCCACACACCATTGGGTACCCACAGTTCCCTACATATGAATTACTCAAAAAAATAGATATATCTTTCCAATTAAATACGTTCTCGTCCCATTGGTATACCCGTAAATGTCCATCATGCCCAAGCTTCATGAATTTAGGTGGTGAAGTAGGAGGATCTTGCAGTGCAGTAAGTGTTTGGCAATCAAAACTGAAATAACTATCATCATTACTTGAAGCATAGTAAATCTGAGGTGGATCGGAATCGATGTAAGTGGCCCAACTTCCATTGAGAATAGTTAAACCAAACAAACCTTGACTCTGATTGGTTTCTGAAATGCTTGCTATGAGCTTCTGCCCTGAAACTAAACTCTGGCCCGGGAGCATACAATCCGTAGGATGATCAAAGGATTGCCACATTGTGTGGTTGGTTTTATCAAAGAGCATGAGATTCCTCGTTTCTGTCATGTTTAATCCAGAAACAGATTTGCCAGTAGTATTAGTGGACCAAACAAGGTAGTTAATTTCCTAGTGGATTATGTCTACTCTTATTCGGCTTAATGTGTTTAGTGATTCTGATTGGTTTGGTTGTCCTAATACTCGCAATGTTTCTAGGATATTGCTTGATACCTTGGAAGAGCAAGACCGTGTTTCAAAATCTTCAACGGAGTCTAAGCATCGTTGTTGCTACAAATTGAGGAATCGAAACTAATGGAATTATGAGTATTTTGCAACTTGAATGAATTGTCAACTCTCTAGATTATTGAAAGCCAATTTCATGCTGCTTTCAAATTTTAGTACTCCCTTCGTTCCTCGTTACATGTCGTTCTAACTAAAAATAGATGTTTTCTAATACTTGTCATTTCACAAAATCAATGCATAATAACACTATTTTTCCTATTTTACCATTGAGAGTTATTACCCTTTCTTTTTGGAAAAATCACCCCATATACACATTTAAGAGTCAATATTACAGGTTTTAAATCTACTTTTAAAAAATTATTGCTTATAACAGTTTAATTACGGGTTATAACATATCACTAATTATTTATAAATTAATTAAATTTTACTTTATTAAATAAGTAATTTTTTATAATTTTATATTATTATTAAATTATTTAAATAAAGAATACCCCATAATTATCTCTTACACAATTATAGGGATTTTACATTGATTACACTTCCTTATTTAATGTTATACTCATAACCTCTCATTAGTCAATCCCACCACCCTTTCCCCACACCTATCCAACTATACACGCTATCACCTCACTTTCACCTTCTTCTCTCCCATTTTTCTCACCAGTCAACTATACCAACATTCAATCTTTCGTCCAATTTTTTTTCCAACAAAATTATGTCTAAGAAATTCATTGAAACGCCTCGAAAGAGTCTCAGATTGGGTGAAGGAACATCTAATGATGATGTTCATGTTTCAAATTTTAATATATTAACTCAACCCCCCCTTCCCCCACCTAAAATTATTGAAAATCCGACAAATATTCAAAATCCGGCGACGGATGGTTCATCTAAGTTGAAGGAGCGACAAAGAGAGAAAAAATGAAGAAAAAAAAAGGTCACCCCTGCAAATCAAAAGGGGAAGAAGAGGAAGGGAAAAATTGTTGAAACCCCTTCTGATTCCGATTTTGATTTTGTTACTGAAATCAAAAAGAAAAAAAGAAAAAAAGAAAAAAAGAAAAAAAAAATGTAGAAGTTGGAGCATCTTCAAAACCATCAACAAGAAGAACAACAAAAAGTTGTTTTTTTAACTTTTGGACAATTTTTTTGTATTTAAGTATTTGATGATATATAATATTATATGTTTTCTTTCAGGCAGATACCATTTACATATGAATTACTGATTGCCTATTACAATTTCAAGATACTATTTTAAAAATATCAGTGTGTTTTCAAACTGTACATTTATTGGATAAAATCTGTATGAAATCTGATTAATATGTGTATGACTACGCTTTAATGTTTTGATTTTAAAAAATTTATGAATTGTGATATAATAATGGTATACAAATGGTATGGATTGCGTTTTAACATTGGTGTGATTGTCTATTAACTGTGTTTATGGTATAAATTATTAAATTGGTACGAAAATGGTATGATTAATTTGTCAAACTATTGATTTTTTCTAAAAAAAATTACATTATGCTTACTTTATATTCTAAACATGTTTTTGGATGAAACGTGTATGAAATCTGATTAATATGTGTATGCCTATGAGTTTAATATTTTATTGTTGGATATTGTATGAATTGTGATATAATATTGATATACAAATTGTATAAATTGTGTGATTATATGAATTTATCAACTTTTATACATGTTGTTTGGATAAAACGTGTATGAAATTTTGATTAATATGTGTATGACACTAACTGAAGTTAATGTGGGAATGAAACACTAACTGCAATTTGTTTTAAATTTATTTATAGTAGGACACCAGTTGAAAACCAAATTAATATTCATGTAAACTTACATTAAATTAAATACTCAGGATACCATAATTACCTTTTATAATTATCACTAATATTTACACTATCTTATGTATTAAGCTGGAATAAGTTTTATTTTTAACAGTATGCAATATGTATGATTAATGAATGAATCGTGTATAAAGAATGAACGGTATATTAAACACTAAGTTTATAATGCACTTCAAACCAATTATGTTTCATATCAAAACAAAACATTAATCTAAACGATAAAATAAAATAAAAATTATATATAGTCTAAACAAATAAACAGTCATTAGTTTTGCACAGGATAATTTGAACATGCTTCATGTTGTGGCCAACTTGACAACATC